>CAJNIZ010045800.1:0-26475 GCA_905231905.1 Symbiodinium pilosum
CCATGGCTCCAAGAGATGCCAACGTGCGTGGACACACTGTCATCAAAGATTTTTGGGGAACAGTCAAAAATGCGGGCCAAAATGGCGGTCCTATGGATCCACATTGGCTTGCCTCCCAAAAAAACAAGAGAAACTCATGATCTTGTTTAGTTGGGGCAGTTGACTGGCTGAGGTCGGTTTCGGCGCAATTATCCCCACCCTCCCCGCGCCCCTCCCCCCCACCCACCCCCCCAAGGCTCTGGTAGTCAAAATATCCATCAACATCGTTGGGGGGGCGCCTACTACTACTACTACTGCTGCTACTACTACTACTACGACTACTACTACTACTACTACTAATAACTACTACTTACTACTACTACTACTACTACTAATAACTACTACTTACTTACTACTACTACTACTACTACCACTACTACTACTACTACTACTACTAACAACTACTACTACTACTACTACTACCACCACTACCACCACCCGTCCATGCGTTACTATCACAGTTCTTCTTTAAATGCTGCGTACGCGCGTGAGCCAGGCGCCCGGGCTGCAATCGGGTCCACAACTTTGTGAACCAAGAGCACGTCTGTGGCAACAGCGGCCTGACAGATCAGGGTATAAGAGTGAACTGGTATCGATTACATAGGGATTTATGCAGGCTTTAAGGGATGTACAGGGTTGACGGTCAGGGACTGAATAATGAGAAGGATGGAGAATCAAACGCAAAAGAAAAAGGACATGAAATAAAAGTGGGGCTTGTATAGGCGTGTATAAAGATAGTACGAGGGACCTAAATTACTTGAACAAAGTCTCGCAACATGCTCTACTAAGGGGTTATTACAGACAATGACTGTACTCATTCAAGCTTCGGCCTTTTACGGTTTAGGGCTTTAGTCTGGGGAATCAAGGGTTGTAGCCGCCATGTGTAGAGAAGGCTTTTCAAGACAGATGGAACCTGCCGCGCACTGCTGGCCAATTGTGTCCGATCCCATTCATCTTACTACAGTGACGTCGCAGGCTTCTTACATACAACTATTTACCCTAGGAGCTCAGGTGCCAAAACATGCGGTTCCTGGGTAATATGACCAGGGAGTAGTAACCGGCTATATGAGCCATAGCCTGAACTGCTAGCATCCCCCTCAACACCCCTGTGCACGAAAGGCTCAACCATGAGCCCAAAGCCATGATCCAGACCCCGTTAACCCTAGATGCTGAACCGCACCCTGCACCCTACCTACACCATTCTGAAACGTGAGTCCTACCCAAACCCTACCTAGAGTCTGTACTGTTATTACCACGATTATTACAAATTCTCCTACCCTCAAAGAAGGAGGCCGCCTGGAAGGTCGCCCAAAGCCGGAACCCGCGCTCGGCCCATCTCCAGTCCTCCTGCTCTCGAACCCAAGGGGTCCATGTAGGTATGCAGGCAATGAAAATATGTATGTATACACTACTCTATATATATATATATATGCATACATGTACGGGATATATAGGGTCATGTAGTGATACATGGTTCTCAAAAGTATGGCCTCTTTAATCTCAGGCGCCACATTCTGCAAGGGACCCAAAAAATCATAATGTTGACAACCTGCCCCCTAGCATATACGTGACTTGTAGTTTCAAGCAAAAGCAGTTCCCATACAACTACCCCCTAACCCTTATATAACCCTAAATCCTCCCTCGATCATATACTATCTAGTCCCGTATAATTAGATAAACGGACATGGGTTTCCTATTGGGTGTACTAGACTAACCTAAACTACCAGAGGGACCTCTCGGGCACCCTTCATGGTTCCTTGGTAAGCCTAACATTGACAATAGTTCGAAGTCTACGCCACTAAAGGATGCCGGCATCATGTGCCTGTATAGCCCAGGCCTCCACGCAGCCTTTTCAGAACCCAAAAATCCTCAACACGTGAGCGCCTTCGAGAACTTGACTCAGGCGATCCTGAACATACTGTGGATCCCGAAACGGTACCTCAATGCCATCGAGCAGCAACCATTTCCAGGTTACCTACTTGGAGGTTCGTGAGCAACTGCAACTCAATTCTGTTAATAGTCAGAACCTAGCTATAACTACATTGGGGGGACTTTGTAATATAGTCAGAACCTAGCTATATCCATATCAGGGTACTGTGTGGGAATTGTACAAGACATACCCTCCAAGTAGGAAACCCTAACCAAGAGTCCACATGCCCGCACCACCGAAAAAACAAACCTCAAAGAACCCTACTGCCCTAAACCCTAAACCCAAACCCTACACCCTAAACCCTGAAACCGTGCTGCTTCCGCGGTCTGGAAAGTACCTCCTAAACCCTCACCCTAAATCCAAGTAAAAGAAAAGCCTCACTGAAAGTAACCCCCAAAACCAGATCTCCATGGGCCCACGTACCTAGATAAGATATGAGCCGATACAGTCTAAACTCCTTGTGACTGCCTTAATAACCCCTATAGTACTCCCCTACATCCCATATTTAAACCCCCTCTGCCACAGCGTATATTCCAAGGCTCCAAAGGACCTACCTTGGAAACCCCTTGGAGCCCCAAGTATATACTGGGTTGCTGTTACGGAACTTAAATTAAGTTACCCTAATCTGGGTATATATGGCACATAAGAGGATTTCCTGACTAAAGCATCTTAATCTTTAAGTTCCTTAACAGCAATTCAGTATACTATATGGGTTCCCTGAACATTCGCTAACCGTCTCTGGCGCCTCGAGCTTTGCGGCGGCGCCTCGCAAATATGGTTTGCCCCATCCCTGAACCTCTAAGCCTCTAAGCCTACAGATAACACCTACAACGGCCCTGAAGTCTATACAGAGTACCTACGTGCAGTGAATGGGGCCTTAGGGGAGTTGGCAGCAATGGGTGGGGGTGGTTGAGAATTTAGGGTTTAGGGCTTAGGCTTCGCGCCAGAACAGGAAGCCACAACTTTCATGGGATGCCTAACAGGGACCTCCCAAATCCCCTTGTGATCCTCATGTCATGTACCCCTTACTTGCAGGTTCAGGGTACGCATAATCCAGTTATCGCTAGACTTGTGACCAAATTACAGAAGCCTAAGGCGGCCACCAGGGTTATCATTGCATTACTATATATACGAATTAGAATTGTGTCAAAATTGCCCAAACGCTAGTACGCCTATACGAACCCTATATAAACCCAAAATTAACCCCATAAACGGGAAATAACTACGCCGAACCTGCAAATAGGGTTCCTAGGGCCCGCTGTTTTGAAACAGCCCCACATCAGGCATCCTGGATAAGGGATGCCTTAGTAGGTATTGTTGCTCCTTAGGGTTTAGGGTTTAATCATAATGGGGGAGAGGAGATATGATTTATAGAAATTGCCTGGGGTTCATGTCCTCGTGCAGTTTTGCATTCTGTTTTCAGCTGAAAACTATACAGGGCTATACATCTAAGCAACTGAACAAAATACAGTAGCCGTTGTTTGAAGGTCTGAGAATTGCGTCTGAGCACGGCGCCCCCCGGACGCTGTGGGCCAAGGGATGAAGGCCGGAGAGAACCGTAGCCGCCATCTGCCGAGTGTGGCAGATGTATCTTAACAGTTGATGTTGCGTAACGGCTATATAGGGGTTACATAGGCTCAAGTGATCTCACCCCAAGAACGGAGAATCAACAAGAAAAGAACCATGGAACATGATTAGTTTGGCTAAGCACATGTTATTCATGGTTGTATGATAACGATACGTAGGTATCTTTAACGCTAGGTAGGGACACGAAAAGAGACTTGTGTTATCTGTAGTGGGAACTATATGGGGATACAGGTTACAAGCTGGTAGTTTCTTTGCGTGCTTTCCTACCTAGGAATCACATGGAAAATGACATGGACCCAGGAGTTTTAGTTTTGTCTCTCCCTCTCTCTCTCTCTCTATATCTCTCTCTCTCTCTCTCTATCTCTATATATATACATATATATACATCTGTATATATATATATACAACAGACCTACAGGGGATGCCGAGCCCGATGCTACAGGCTTGGGATTCAGGGCTCGCTGCTTTGCGGATTAAAGGCTTAGGATGTAAGGACTGGGGTTGTGATGAAAGAGCAGATGAAAGGCTCACACTGATTTAGCTTCAGCTCTGCTGATTCCAGATCTGCACGAATGACACTCTGTCAGGATTGCTTTGCACTCCTGGGGGGTTCTGATTATTCCCCCCCAAGTACAGATCTGAATAATCCAGGGGGCCACCCAACCAAGTACGGGAAAACTTGTTTGGGGGGGATCCCAGAGGAACCCATAAACCCTAAACACTACGCCCTAAGCCATCTGGCCACAGGCTTGGGATATATTTGCATTTAAATGTTAATACATCCCTTCCCCCGAATATTAAAACCACCCTAATATATAGAGTCCTAATTAGATTTAAATTGATTTGAAGCTAGCATGCACTATTCCGTTTCTATGTTGTTATTAATCCGTTCAGCCCGGATTTAGCTCTAATACGAACCCCTTTATATCATTCCGTTCAGGCCTGATTTAGCTTTAATACGACTCCCTTTTGTGATCCGACCCCTACATTATCCATGCCACGGATGCATACCCAGCTTTGCCAACGGCATCTGGAGGACGACTCTCAGTATTTTTGGCTAATCATGCGACAAATCCTCATCTGCATGTTCACTGGAAATTGGCGAAACCCCATTGCTGTGACGCTTGAGGACCAGAAAAAGCTCCTGCTTCTTGTGCAACCAAGAGTTTGCCGACTATCTGCAGAACTCACTTGTCCACAGGGGCTGCGTGAGCATATGTATATACATCTATATTTAAGCATGATATAGACCTGGGCCCCGAAGCAATTATGTGGACACCCCGTTGAGCCCTAAGTGCATATACGACATACCTCCATGGACCCTCTGGAATGGCCAACATGGTGTCAAATTTTGAGGCTGTTAAGGCACTCCGATACCTTTCACCCATTACAGTAATTTGCAACCACCCACCCTAAACCCTAAACCCTAAATCCTAAACCCTAACCCTGCCTGAGAAGTAGTTTAGCTTGTCATCGCTTGCAGCGTGCAGCCTTCGCGGCACCGCGTTGCAGAAATCAGAAGGTTTCTGAGGACCCTTGTGATGTAAGAAGGTTAGGGTTTAGGGTTGTAGGGTAAGAGGATTATGAGTGGATTATGGGGGTCCCTGATCGAGATTCTACGGGGATAGTTCCACCAAGCAAGGTCACACGAAGGGAACGAAGTATTTGTGGGGCCATCCAAGGCTTTACTGGAATGGCGTGAGAGTTTCACATGCCTGCTGTTTCTCAACTTCCATGTTGTTGAACCTTAAGCCCTAAACTCAAGTCCGGAGACAAATCAGGAATTCCATCCAAGGGGCCTAGCTAGTAAGGCAAAATTTCTCCCAGCAAGGCAAACAGTTACCAACCTGCCCATGCCAACCCCTAGCCATATGACTGTCATAGGATTCATATTTGCTGTTGGGGTTGCCAAGTTATCTACATCAGTGAACGCACTTGGAGGCTGTACACGTCAGAAGTTCGTCCAAGAGTGCGTTACACCAGCTTACAAGCTGCGCATGCAGAACTTCAACTGTGGCATAAGGACTATATGGGACTAGGATAATTAGAGACTTGGCTTCCATTGCTTCCAGCTACATCGTAGTAGCCCCCGCGCTCTTCGATACTTTCAAGAATCAAGCATTGTCAAAGACATGGAGAGTCACAGCGGCTAAGGGGTTCAAAGCGTGAGGCGGGGTTATCAGTGTAAGATTTTGGGTTCGCAGGCCTACTACCATGCTGTGCAAACACCAGACGCGGCAACTTGTAGATAGACACATATACACGCATAATATATTATATACATATAGATATGTGTGGCGACAATGTTCAGAGGTCTCAGTGCTTCAGGCTCGGGTTTAGGATTTGAAGGGGTTCAGCCGGTTCAGCCTTAGGGTTTAGGACTCGAGCTTCGAAACCGTCAGTTCAAGTCCCTACCATACTCCTTGAGCTGCGGTTTGGAGTCTGCGGCTAGGATTCCCCCAGCACAAGTTGATTCAAGACAAGAGGCAAGCATTTATTTAAAACAGGTTTTAAGCTTTAAGGTTTGAGGTCCTGAGTCGAGGATCTTCTTCTCACCAGCTCACTTGCTTGCCAGGGACCCCAAGACCCTGTAATTTGAACCTGAAAAAGCCTTCCATAAACATAGATAAAAATGGGGATCCTAGTATTCAGGATGTGGGACTCGACGTCCGTAACTCTTTCCTGAGTTGGAGGGACAAGTATACAAGGGTTTGATAATAGGAACTCCCACCATAGGGACCCATATTATGCTTTATTGCATAAGTCTCACAAATGTAGAGCTTGGACTTCATGTTAAATCTTCTTCTCCGTTTGATACTCCATCATAGCAGTTTCCGCTTCTTGGCAATAATATGCAGAATATATAGTAAACCTTGAACCGTAATTATATACACGCAAACCACCCCAAACCCTAGACCCAAAACCCTTAAGCCTAACCCTAAAGTCTGACTCTACAACCGCCGTCCGGACGATGGCAGGACGTACACTGAGTATCCCAACATCCCAAAGGACTGATGGGACTTTCACAGTCAAAGGTATAGGGTTCGGCCCCTGGGATACTTAATATTTTCCCTAACGGCTTTGATAGAGGACCCTGTCTACTAATATGTTAAAAGGGTTTTAGGGGCCAAGCCAGTAAACAAAACAAACTAATAAAACAAATCCCTTATCAGAACCCTAATCGTCCACCTCTTATCTCCGTTAGTCTGGTAGTTTCCATAGATAGGGGGACACCAATTTTGACCCCAATATGATGCCAATATGTGGTAATCCTTGTTGTAGGGATACCCCTAATTTGGGAAAACCGTAAACCCTAAAAAGATTGTCTATCTCAATAGTATAATCCCTTTCACATCCTTACAACCCCCTCAACCCTAAACCCGTTAAAGGGGTTTAAAAAGTTCCAGTATCTCATGTTTGCAAGCCGTCGGGCAAAATCCGGAATCTGGAGCAGCTCTTTTAGCATACGTGCTGTTTCAAAACTTGTGGGGCTCCAGTAGACCTGGAATGTGAGAGCTCTCACGACACAAGGGCAGACCCTTTAGGGTGGATTTAAGGTTTGGTGTGTAGGGATGCCCCAAGCCCTAAACCCTAGATTTGGGAACACCCAAAAACAACTGCAAGCCCTGAGCCCTATCAGTTTTGCGGGTCCAGCCTCACTTGGCCTCTGCTGTCGAGCAAACGTCGGCCTGGCTCATAAAAGGAAGCCTCAAAACTAGGGAATGGCGCGGCCATATGAATATTGGGATAATGGAAAATAAAATGGAAACTTCTGTTGAATATTGGGGTTGGGGTTACATTGGGATAACGGACAAGAAAATGGAAACCACTATCTTTAGGCTCGGGCGCCATTGCGCCCTGTGTTCGTTTGTGTGAGAAAAAGGCAGCGAACAGAACCTAACCAATCTCAACCAGCTACATGGAAAAATACGTCCTGTCACAACCAACATAATGTGTGGATAAATTGTTTCCCCATGACTTCCTGCTGATCTATAGCATAAACAACTTCAACCTCTTGCGTCTGAGCCTCGGGAGCCACAGTCTGAACCCTCCGTCTGCAGCAGGGAGCACTAGTTCCCGTGCCCAGACTTGCGGATTGCTTCTGCTTTTGGCAGTGTCGGGCTGCAGGCTTACGGCCTAGAGCCAAGGCTCCAAAACTTGAAGCCCAAAGGTGACTGAACGCCCAAAGACTTGAAGGTACTTCCTTTGTGGCCAGGTCCCGCGCCAGGTTCCAAGGATATGTGCAGGCTTTGGCCAACCCCACGCCCACGGCCCAGAGCCCTGAGCCCTCAACCCTTTCCGCTCTCGGACTTATCTTGCTTTCTCCTTCCGCCATGGGAGCGTTGAAGCCTTTTACATTCATTAGCCAACCAAGAATCTTGAGTTGCAAAGCAGCGACACTACTTCGACAACGGCATCTCATAGGAACAGGGGCCCCAGGCAAACAATCTGATTGGCAGATTTGCTGGAATACACATACACCCCTTAGAGTGTAAGACAAAGCTGCAGCTCGCACGGGGTTCAAGCCACGGCCTTCAGCAATATATTGCGCCGATTGGCCGGTCGACCTGCGCGGAGGCGCAGGTTGGAGCAGGTTCCATAGATCTAGCGTGGTTCGGCCGTGAGTACTGCCCAACTTCCGGTAGCACTGGTAATTACCACTGTTTGTCTTAGTACTTGTTCTCGTGCTAGTACTAGCACTGGTACTAGTCCTTCTGCTCCGGCAGCAGCAGCAGCAACAACAGCAACAGCAAAAGCAGTAACAGCGGTAGCAGCACCAGCAATAGCAGCAACAGCAATAGCAACAGCAGCCAACAGCAACAGCAGCAGCAACGGCAACAGCAATAACAGCAATGACAGCAACAGCAACAACACACAAAGCAACAACAGCAAACAACAGCAACAGCAGCAGCAACAGCAAAAACAAGCAACAACCAACAACCAACAACCAAAAACCACAGCCACAACAGCAATCAACAGCAAAAGCACCAGCAACCAGCAACAACAACAACAACAACAACAAGAACAAGAAGAACACAAATAACAAAATGAACAACACCAACATTAACACCACCACCACCGCCGCCGCCGCCACCACCACCACCAGCACCACCACCGCCGCCGCCGCCGCCACCACCACCACCACCAACAACAACAAGAACAATACCAAGAACCCAGAACCGTACGAATAACAAGAACAAGAATCAGAACAACAATAACAACAGCAGCAGCAGCAACAACAACAACAACAGCAATCATACCCGCTGTTGCTGCTGCCGCTGCCGCTGCCGCTGCCGCTGCCGCTGCCGCTGCCGCTGCCGCTGCCGCTGCCGCTCGCTACAGCTACTGCTACAGCTACTGCTGCAACGACGACCACGACCACGACTGCAACTACCACTGTACCATTATACCACGATAGAACTACACCACTATATGGGACTGCTAGTGCTACTATATCACTAAGCTAGACTCCGGCGTGTCACGTTTTGAGTTGTAGCAGTAGCAGCAGTAGCAGTGGCAGTAGCTACTACTACTACGACTACTACTACTACTACTACTACTACTACTCGTACTACTCCTACTACTCCTACTACTCCTACTGCCACTACTACTACTACTACTACTACTACTACCACTACCATTTCTGCTCCTGCTGCTGCTGCTGCTGCTGCTACTACTACTACGACCACTACGAGGACGACGACGACGACGACGACGACGACGACGACGACGACTACTACTACGACGACGACTACTACTACGACTACTACTACTGCTCCCAAAGGAACCCACATAAATCAACTTCAATGGGCCCTCCCATATGACATTTCACCTAAGTACATGATGCTGTTGTTTTTGCCCAACAAAAACTTTTTTTTGCTGAAATGGACGTCGTAGGAGCACAACCCCTGCAAGCTAGCAGCAACAACATGCCTGACATGAACTGCTGCTGCCACTACACTGCTGCTGCTACTATGTTTGCCGTTGCTACCTACAAACACTACCCTCACCACTGCCCCTGCCGCTATACTGTTGCGGATGTCCCACACCAATGCCCCTGCCGACAATGCTGTTGCTGCAAAGTAACATCACGATCGTCAGGTTCACAGCTGCACGCCTGCTTACATTGGTATTGCAGCTACTGCGGCGTTTGATACCCACATGGCTGTGCTGTCGTAAAATGCAAGTTTTTGTAGGCTCTTTTGAAAGACAGGCGCAAACAGAAGTGCAAGGTCTTGGACCTACACAGCTGACTGAGAAGATTGAAGCTTATGCTGTACATATTCGATTCAAAAATTGAAGGCGTCCTGCACTGACCCACACCCACACACCCCATCAAAGAATCAGGGCTGGTGTACGGTTTGCGGCACAAGCCGGAACAGCCCTCAACACAGCGCCAGCCAATTTGCACATGATAAGCTGGTTTTCCAGCTTTCGAAACTCATAAGGGTTCTGCAGGAGAATGCATTTCCAAGAGATTAAACTACTGCGCGCCTTCACGGCCCAAAGCCAGCCCATGGGTTTTCGGATAACATCCGTCATTCTCATGCAGTTTGTTTTCAGAAACGCTTGAAAAACTTTCAAAAACCTTCGCAACTAAATGCTCAGGGCACTGCGACGAGCCCTTGCATACATGCATTGGGCGAAGGAAGTCATAAGCATCATGAGGACAAAAAACACGGCTTTCGCAGGAAGCAGGGCCGGATGTTGGCTAGGTATCACCTGAGCTGCTCTTTGCTTTTCTGGCGACTCTATGCTATACTATGGATCCATTCAACGTAGCAACGTTTGAACCAAAACACCAACAAAAATTCTACGGCGCCAAGGCCATACTAAAGTTCTATCCAGTCACTGAAACACACAAGGTTTCCAGAGAGAAGAAGCCGACAAGGAGGAGCGTGCCGGCCAGCACGACCATGAGGCTCATAAACAAATCTGTCAGCCTCAAAGTCTGAGGACGACTGCGTTGTCACTAATTACAAAATATTATAATATAGTATAGTACAGTATAGTATAGTATAATATAGTCTGGTATAGCATAAAATAGTATAACATATAGTAGAATCTTATGAGCAGCTATTCTGATGTCTATGATATGGTCTATGGCTCACGCAGGCATTCAGGGCTGGCAGTGGATAGGCTTCCATAACATCTTCTTGTACTTATGAGGGGGCATCGAAGGCTCTATCAGCATATAATCGAACCATCGAGGCTTCTATGTGAATTCCCGAAAAGAAGCCCTGCCCTGCGCACGGCCTAGTACGTAATGTTTGCATGGGGGCCGATGAGGACTGGATAGGGTCCAGGAGCTACTCCTACAGAACTTTTTCTAACCAACAATTTTGGCCGGGCTTAGGGAAGAGCTTTCATGGGGATGATGAAGCTTCTGAAAAATGACTTCGTCCGTTCCCTTGACTTGACCCTAAAGTATGAGTTGGCAGAAGCCGCGGCTGCAAAGTCATGAGACACGTGAGATTTACACGTTGCACGAAAATGTTGCTCACCCCAATCTCTAATCCAAAGCCATGTCTGTCTCACTCGTTCATAGCAAGGTATAAGGGAATGTCATCCCTAAAGGGCCTCACATAATATATTCCTTTCTTCCCAACCCTACACTCTAAACCCTACATCACCCCCATGTGATTACAATTTATTCCCTTATTCCCTATTTACTCCCAGTAAGCCGTGAGCAGCCTGGAAGCATTCGTTTTGGCTTAGCTCGTAGCTTGTATGCCAAAGCCGTTCCCAAGAACAAAATTGTTGGGATCCTGGGCAATAGCTGTAGGGTTCCATCTTGAAGGATAATCCAAGGACGCACAAGCTTTACTAGCGTGATATAGGAGTTTATGTATCAGTTTGAGGGTCATGAAATGGCAGAAAACGGAGCATCGAGTGGAAAATCGCTATCACTGTAGCGATGCCATGTCAATGCTTTTCTTAGACCTCAGTACTTTGTACCAACATGATTGCAGCCATGGCTGCTTAGGGATGGGACTATGACTGCGGCTACGGCGCCTGCATGACATTGCAATGTTTAAATAAGTGCCGGTTGCTTAGGCTCAACTGACACAACTGATTCTGCTGCATGTCTTGCACTTATACTGCTGCAAAAGCCTTCCTCTGTGTTGTCATCTGTTGCACTGCACACAATTGTGTCAGACTATGAACAATCTGATACTACCTCCTGCAACATCCAGGACATTGATCCTGTGCCACAGCACCAGCCACCACCACCGCCGGCCGCGGCCCGCACCAGGCCATGCACCAGCACCAACAGCACCAACCGGCAGTATGAGAAGAATCTAGGACCACAATGTTAGTAATTATGCCGCACGATGCCTACAATGCCCCTACATAGATCCAGTCCCGCAGGCAACTAGGTAATGCCTAAACCCTATCCGGGACCTTCCTGCGTTTAATCAAACCCCCATCCCCTAGTATTAAAGCCTCCCACCCCCCCTAATATTTGATATTACTTTTACATTATAGTATACCACAATGGGAATATGTATTATTGGGAAGTTGGGGGTTTTGATACTAAAGGGGCGGGGAATAATCTCCAAGCAACGTATGTTGTATTCCTACACAGATGTGAGTACAACTGCTGGTTCTGGGACAGCCGGATCAACAGAAAGGTGCAGGATTCTATATCAATTTCAATCAGAGCATGCTTGCCAGCACCTGTTGCTGAATTTGCTCCACCAATACTCTGTGATCATAGTTCACTGAAACTGTTAGGTAATACTCGGGGGTGGGGGGGCTCTTGGATACCGGCGGAAAGGGTTGGAAATACAACACCCTAATCTGCAAATGCAGAACCTCGGGACGGTTCGGAACAAGGAGCTTTGCGCCATTCTTAGCAAATAGGGTACAGACTACAGTTGTGAAATCCCTTCCCTTCAGGGAAAAAAAACACTGGCTAAACGCTTTAGATATAATAGACCTGCTAATTGGAAATGAAGCTCTTGTCTTTTTCACTTGAAAGGCAGATGATGAACGGCTGCGCCAATGTCTGATGTAGGCCCTCGGGAAAGCGCCCCTCTGTAATGTTGACAGGTTTGTGCAGGAGGTTGCCCGGGACATTTCGTGCTGCTTACGACAGCTTGCGTGGGGCCTAAATCCAAAAGCCTAAAGCTGAGCTTTCCACGCTTTTGCGGTGTAAGTTATAGGGTCCACTGGGTTGCTTTCTCCGGGCGCGCCTGATGAATCAGGCAAAACCTATGATTTCAGGGGACATGCGCCTAAGGCCTAAATACATTGAGCAAGGAGCTTAAGCAGCTTAGCGGTATGTTGACCTCGCTAGATAGACTCAGACCTTCTCACAAGCGTGAGCCCGAACCGCCCGCCCATAGGGCAGATTCCTCGTGGCCACTTTGTTTACCAAGACTTCTTGGAAGGAAATTGGGAACTACGATTGTTGGAGGCTCTGTCCTATGTTGGTCCTCGACTCTAACATAGCCAACTCTGTGGGTCATCCAGTTTTGAGACCCAATCTCAAAGTAAGTTCCCTCCCCCTGATTCCCCCCCCTTGCCCCCCAATGCTAAATATCCTTACTGTCTACTGTATGTATGAACGGCGGCTTTTATGTAGTACTTGGGCCTGGAGCGGCATTCTAAACCCACGGCCCCTCATGTAATTCGCCTTATAGTAAAGCTTGTATCGCATCTTGACAAAATCCATGTTGGAACATGTACTGGGCCCATATTGCAAAGGAAGCTGTGGCCTATCTCTTTCAATCCACGGCCCCTATCTAGTTCCCAGAGGAATGCTGAACCCAGACGCAAGAAATCCCGACTCGCTTAGCGTACTTCTACGCTCTTACATACACAAATGCCATGCTTACGTATATGATAACGTACCACAATGGGGAACTTTACGGTTAGAGGGGTGGGGGGCTAACATAAGGGGGAGGTGATTCGCAGCAGAAACATCAGAAGAATCACGCACGACAATAATACTACCTGAGATAATCGCATCTAGGGATACCGGTAGAAATTCCTAGAGGACATGTAGAAGTAGAAGACGACTCCGTAGCCATCTGTCACAAACCCTAAGCCCTAAACCTTCGCCAGTTTCATAAGCGCTGACTGTCAGCCCTGAACCCCGGAGAGACATCCTAACAGTCGCAATCCCAAGTGGTTCTTGTAAGCGCTTCCGTTCACGTATACCTGCGCTGGGACCAAATTCATCCGAGAAAACTACATGGGCCCCATGGGAATGTATACACAAGCCTATCAGGGGAATACCTGTAATTAGTGCCTGATTGCTCAAATTCAGATAATGCACACAAAAAATGGAATCAAATCACAAGGGATGCTACAAACCCCAAGGTTCAGGGATTAGGGTTCAGGGCCTAGGGTTTGGGGCTTAGGGCTTAGGGTTGCGGACTTTCTGGTTTGCGTGACATGGCAATCCGACATCCTAGCCCTCAGCCCTAAACCCTTTTTTCAGCTAGAGCTGAGGCGGATGACCTAAACACTTAGCCATGTAACCCCCACATCCCATGCAAGAAGGGACATCCCAGACCTTATTACAAACTTGTTGGTAAACTGAGCAAATGCCTTACAGGAGCCTTGGCAACATGTAAGGCCTGCGTGCAAGAAGACATGTCTTGCAAACTTAAACAGCACCCGTTATATCCCGCTCCAGATGCTGCGGGGAACTGGCTGTCAGACACGCCGCTTCCATGATCGATGCGCAAATGCACGCCTGACAAGGCTGGCCCAGGCTCATTGCCTCTGTTCTTTGCTGCGTTGCTGTATGCACAGTGGAGCCAGGTCTTCAATTCTGCTCCGCATGTACGCGAAAGACCGCGCGCAAGTGTTCGCAGCAACTTTGCTGAATGGACAGGTGCAATCAAGGCGTGTCATGTTCCCGTGCCAGAAAGGAACCCACCATACAGCAAGCAAGTGCATGCATGCAGGACACTGGAAACTTGAAAGTGTTGACAATGGAGCTGCATATGCACTAGCCGCGGCATTGTGGTTAGCAGATAATGGACTGTTGTTTCGGAGCGATCCTTCTTCAGCGATGGTGTCTTCATTGCAATAGCAGTGTCGGCGACGGCTTATTTGGCAGAGCGCGCTTGCGTGCACATGTGCCGAAACAGGAAGAACAGGTAGGGACCCCCACATACCCCCACAACTCACAGGGAGCTTATTCAGAGGCTCAAGCTTCTCGAAACCACTTATAAAATGGGGTTTCAGGGCGTCCCACCCTGAAAAAGAACATGGCTGCCAGGGAACAAGTACTGGCGTTTTGGCCCTTGGGGTCGGCGCCCCAGTCCTCGCTGCCCAAGGCAATGAACACGAGGGATTGCTCCATTCTGCGCAAGCCTGAGTAGGGCCGTGAGCTTACGCACGTGGTGCCAACAAGGGGAAGACTCATGATCGTGCCGATGCCAACTGCGCCCCGAGCCGATTACAATCAAAGCGGCGCTCGTTTTGAATGCGCTCGCCTTCGGGACAATCCACTATCTGCAGCTGGACCTCGAACTTCCTCTTTCCAAGCCCTCGCCATCTTCACGACGCCTTTCCTGAATCGTTGGTCATGGAAGTGAACATGACATCAACAACTGCATGTTGATAGATCTCCGCCAAGAAGCCTGAAGCGGCACGAGATGAACCCGGTCCTGGCACAGCCAGAACCTGTGAAAGACCCTCTATACTCGCGAAGCACTTTTCAAACCGTGTGCAGGTCTTGCATCCGGACGCGGGACGTATTTCTTCCCGTGCCATGGGAAAAGGCAGGCGAGCACAGGCACTGAAAGCGTCCCGAGCCTCAGCCATTGAAGACAGTAGACTCAGTAGACAAGCTCACCAGTCTTAGCTGCCTTTACTCTCCGCTCAGGCACAGGATAATTCGCTGGGCAAAATCGAGCCAGGCATCCTCGGCGACACCTACCGCCTGTTATTGGTGGAGATACACGCTCTAACTTGGCCGAAGTGCCAAGTCCGCTTGGGAGCTGAAGCGGATCCGCGTAGACAAAGCTGCCGCCAACCACAATCCTCAGAGTCTTTTGCCACAGGGAACTGGCAGCACAGGAAACTAGCGGCCTGCCGGACGAGCTGGGACGAGCTGCCAAGCGAAAAGGGTAAACATTCCGCATAGCTTGTGGCGCAGCAACTGACCTTTTCGACAAGAGCAATGCACAACACACCGAGGTCCAGTGACTGTGAATCCAGTGGTTGGCCTTGCTCTCGAAGTGGGCACCAGGGAGACTCGTGGCCTTGGCCACCGGCGATACAGATGACATCGCCCATACGTCAGCGTAGCTAGTGAAACTATTGCCAATTATCTTTGCGAGGCGAGTCAACTCACAAACGTTTGCGCGAACCTCGAAAATTACAGCCGATGTGTTCGCTAACGTACAGCATGCATGTGTCTCCTAGGCCTCCTGGAAGGATTCTGAAAGTGCCACTTGTAACTTCTCTCACCTCATCGCGGAGTGAAGAAATACGCAGTATTGGTTCCTTCAAGGTGCTTGCTTACCCTAAAGTTCCATACATGTGAGACTGTGCTACATGTTTCTGCTGTAGTTGGTCGATTTGTGCCTCTTGCTGTTTTGGCGTTTCGCGAAAAAGTTATACAGCAACTGGTTTGCAATTAAAAAGGTAAATGCAATTCTTCAGCTTATAGCATTCAGTGTTTCTTATTCATGCGATGTTGGTTGCTTGGGATCCAGAAGCTTCAAATTCACCCTGTTCTTCCTGATTGCAAATTCTCGCCTCCGGAGCCTTCCCAGTAACCCCATTTTATCTGGTTGTAAGTTCCCGTACTCTTAGGAAGTGCCATTGCTTGTCTGCGAAGGAAAGACCGCAGGGTCGTTGCTGGAGCGCTTGAAGGCCGATGTCAAGCCCCTCCTGACTTTAACTATTCGAACCCAGCAGCCCATAGGAAAAAGAATGGTTACGATGCAAGTTTAGAGAGCCTTGCTTCTTCTGACTTGGGGCGCGCAACAGTGATGGCTGACCAAGTTTCACAGCACAGGTCAGCCAACGTGTTCGGCAGCAAGTGACCAACATCACAAAAAGAATCAGCCAACTCATGGCAGAGCACCAGGACGGCCCTATGGACCAACATGTAGCCGGGAGAGTTCAGGTTCGTGTTTGCGCATGTTGTCGTCGCGTTGGATTCGTCAATTCTGAGTGCCGGACTATGATCCTAGACCCTAGACAGCCCTCAACTGCAAACCATCCTGGGTTGGGGTTTAGGGTTTCGACACGGAGCACCACCCGAGATGCTGACTTATTACTACCCGGTGATTTCCCAAAATTTAAACGCCCCTCTGCGGAGGTTCCCCACGATAAGGATTACACTGAGTTGGAAAATGTAGGGGCCCCCCTGTCTTTGGAAACTCCCATTCGTATTCTTGAAGCTTCCTTCGTCTGGGACTAAACACTAAACAAAGGCAGGCTGCGCTGTCAGCCACCATGCCAGCCCCTCTAAGACAACTGAAACCTCAGTTTCTTGACAGGGATAGGCTCGAGGTGATGGAGTGCAGGTTAAGGGGGTTTGAGCTTTGTAGGCTTAGGGTTTAGGGTTAAGGGGTTTAGAGCTTCGTGGTTTAGGGGTTTCGGGGTTTGGGGTTTAAGGTTTGGGGGTTTAGGGGTCTAAGGTTTAGGGTTACGCACTTGGCAACCACATTAAGACCCACTTGCCACCAAGCATGCCATCATGAGGCCCCAAATGGGTTGCTCCTTCGGTGCTTTGGGCCCTAACTACACACTATTTAGGTACTTGGAGCCTTGGGGCCTTAGGGCTAAGACCTGCAGTGCAACAAGGCGTGGTTTTGGCATGTTCTTTCTGATGGCAGGGGAAGCTGCACCTTGGGCTTCTGGCTAGCAAGGCTGCTTTTTCGAATTCCACTTACCCAAACATGCTAGAGGTAACGGTGCCTAAGCCTAAATCCTGAAGCAAAAAAGGGTCTATCAGAACTTACAAAGGGATCCACAGGTTAATTTTGCATTGAAACACATCAGTGCAAAGCACGCAGAGCGGCTGTTTTATAAACTGTTCCAGCTCGTGCAGTAGTAGATGATAGTTGCACGCCATTCTAGACCCTAGGGCTCACGGTTTAGGGTGTAGTGACCGGGTTCACACAACAATGAACCCGAACCCGAACTCCACACATGTAGGGCGCAGTGTTCAGCCTACCCCTATCTTGAACCCGAAGAAGCGATTTCATGTGCCTAGTCAGAGAACAAATACTAAATCCCTGAGACTCACTCCGCCGAAAACCTCCACCCCTGAAATGTAGTCATGAAACCTTGACTCTTAAAGTCAAATAATCAATGCGGCAGCCTACCGCAAGCTGCTTCGATTTGGGATAGTTCATGTATGCAACAGGTTAATACCTACCACCTTTTTACATTGCAGTCCCAACGGTGCGATCCCCAGCGTGAAAGAGTCAGGGTTTGGCGTAGGGTTTGTGTTGAGGCTTTGGGGTCTAAGGATTATGGTTGAGGGTTTGGGTTTTGGGCTTGGGGTTTTAAATTTTAGGATGGGAAAGCAGGCGTCCGGCTCGCCAAGTCTTTGGGGTTCCTTCTGAGAGCACAAGAAACACCAGTTGCCTAGTTGGAACCTGTGGTTGCATTACGTAATCAGTATAATGGAAATACCAAACTGCGGCAAGCCATGGCCTATCAATGGAACACACATCGCAAACAAGAAACTGTTCGTGAGGGAAGGCGGTTCTTCTTGCAGGATCCAATCCAGAGAAAAGAAACACTAAAACGAGACACACAGCAAATACAACGATTGAACATCCTAAGCAATCATCAAGCCTGCCACTAGGCTCCTTCAGAATGGCGATGGCAATCCGTACTGACCGTCTATCATAAGTCCGAAATTCACTAAAAAATCCTTCAGAAAAAAGGAATCCGATTGTGATTTCCTAGGGGTTCGAATCCACTGTGGCGAACCAAGAAGCAGGCCATAGTGGGTAGTGATCCACGAAACTTCGAGTTAAAGCCTAGGCTCCCAAAGCTTCCCGTCCAGAGCTAGTTGAGGGTTCAAGGGGGCTTCACAACCCTGAATCCCCCCAAAAAAAGCCCTCAGTATAAGAAGCTTCCAACCTTGAATCTGAAGGGCAGGCTTCCAGGGATTTGTTTGGAGTTCCAGAAAGGAAGAGCTCCGGGGAGGATGAGCCCACCGCCCTGCAGCACACTCTCAAACTGCTTTATCCCCAAAACTTTCTACTGCAGGAGAATAATCGAATTTCCTCAGCTCGTCTCTTGGATATGCACTGTATGCACAGAATGAGTATGTGCAACGTACAGCCCTTAATCCTCAACCAACAGATCCTAAAAGCTTGCTTGCTCAATCGAAATCCAATTTCACAACTCTGTAGTCTTTCTGGGTCTTTCAGGTTCTACACTGCTCTTTCCAAGCTGCGGAGGGAGGATGTCTTGCACAGACGAATACAACATTTTGGGATCCTACCACCCATGGTATGAGGCTCTTACGGCGTACCTGGCAGCTACTCAACTACACATGAAGCTGCTAGGTGCTGAGTGCACGCGGCCTACTGTACCCCTCATGAAAGATCAAAACTCACAAGCATACAGACAGAAGCATCCGCCCAGAGAAGTCTCTCAACATGAGCCCAAAGACCAGTAATACTGACCCTCATCTCATACATACCTTCAAATCCGAGGAAGGGAAATCTCGCATCAACCAGACCCAATTTTGACGAATTCCCATTTGGATGCCGAAGGACGTAGGCCAATCTGTCCAAAAAGAACCACCTCAGTTTGCTTGGCTAGGTTCCCCAGTAACCCCTTAATTCATAATCAAGGTACCCTTTTCCTGATACTCAGCTTAAGGGTAGTACTGGGGTACCTAGTCGGAGGGGGTTTTGAAATCTTGGCCGTCTCTTCCATTGCAGAAATATGGCTCCGACAAGAGGCCATGATTGAATCTGATTTTGACAACCAATTACGGTTGTTAATACTATTTTCACCACAAGTCTTCAGTAGTACGTTTATCATTCTTTCTAGGATAAGAATATTTGTTTTTAGTAGCAGTATTAAAGTACATGATTGTGGCCCCGCCCTAAGGGATACGCAGGCCTAGATGATTGGGACGCATGATGGCTTGGTGTCCGCTTTCCAGAAAGTTGACCGACTCTGCTCTTGCCATCCTACAAGGATGAGGGTTTAGGGTTTAGGGGTTTGGGGGTTTAGGGTTTAGGGTTTAGGGATTTAGGGATTTAGGGTTTAGGGATGAGGGTTCAGGGTTTAGGGAATGCTTTCCTGATTTCTTGTCCCCTTCACATCAGCCAGGCGCAGTGTAGCAAAGCTCCCTTTCATTGATACTTCATGCCCTACAGAAACCCTAAACCCGGATCTGCTTTCGAAGCGATGTGTGAGCAAAGAGATTTACACATGAGCCACTGTCCACGACTCGTATATAGCAACTCCTCATATTCTTCTTCCAGGCATACAGTGACAGCTAGCACAGGAATCATGATTTCAGTTTGCGCAGAACCTTACCTACCGGCACCTGTGCGCGCATGACTTCTCAGGCTCCCTGGTCTTAGCCACGGGAGCTGCGCAAGTCGTAGCAGGTAGTGCTGCAACAACCTCCTTTCACCGATCACAAGTCTTAGCCCCATGACTCTCAGTCACTCAACTCTGAAGCCTTCAACCCCAAGCCTAGATCCTCAACCCTAAACCCTGCCATAGGACTAACACCCTGAACCCCTAAACTGTGGGAGGCGCATTACCGGGCAGCCAGCTTCCACGACAAGCCGGTAGAGCAGGACAGGGCTGGTCAGCTTCCCCAGTAGTGCTGATCTCACCTGAAGCTTCAGGATCTTGGGCCTAGTCTAAGTACGGTTTCAGGGGTTTAGGGTTTGGGGTTTACGGTTTAGGGCTTATAAGTATTCAATACTTGAGAACGTTAACTTAGAGGTTGGATATTGGTAACCATGGTACGGGTTTTAAGGTGAGGAGGCGCTTGGAACTGTCCGGGTTTGGTTCCCTAAAGCAATTAAAGACCCAGCAACAGGTCTTCACATGGTGTGCGAGTGCTGACAGGCACAAGAAAATGTGGATGTATAAGTGTACATATATATATATATACATGTGTGTATGTACGACCGTGAGATGGCTTGTAGAGAGCCAGCACTTTGTGAGGTTTGAACCTTGCTCTCATTCCACTCTGTATCAAACAGGGAGACGCTTCGGGCCTACAGTACACATGTAAAAACGATCTTCACTTGCCAGGCCTTGCAGACATAATGGTACGAGGCATCTGATGCCGTGCTGTGAGCTTTGCATTTTACACCGTGTAAGCAGCATGCAGAAAGCCTAATACCCTTACTAAAGGAATAGACCCTAAATCGTACTTTCCATGGGCAGTCTCCGACCACCATGCAGGTATCAGAATTTCAGTTCGTACTGGAGGATATCTCATGCTATAAGCAACATTGTCATTGCTCAGGCAAGTGTGTGGGTTTACCTTACAAAACTTACATGTGCAAGCTGTATCTCCCACAGTAAGATCATAGTGCGATCTCCAAAGCATTGCTGGCCATCTAGACCGCAACGGCCTCAACCCAACTAGAAGCCTTACAGTGTGTAAAAAAACATGCTTCCTCTGTGCGTTGAGCAGAGGACCTGCATTGAGAACCCAATACATCAAGTGGACCCCCCAGCCAGTCATAGTGACTATAAGGGATGATGGTGATTAGATTATATTCCCCGTACATCACTATTGCAGGTTTGTGGGGTCTACCTAACCAATACGTCTACTGCTGGTACGGTCGACATGTCTGCAAAGTGGTCGCTTTCCCGCGGACGTACAGCTCGAAATTGTCAGTGCTGCCAAACCACCTGCACGAAGGAAATCTGAAAAAGTGCGGAAGGACGAAAAGAGGGGTCCCAGGGACGTTTATACACAATTAGGGCTTGCTCCAAACATAGTCCCTATTTCCCAAAAAGGGAAGCAAGATCCTGTTGTACTTGAAGAAGGAAAACGCACATACGCACACACACACACACACACACACACACCCTCCTCCCAAACTAAACCCCAAATCCAAGAAAAACGTCCCTAACATGGATACTGTAAAGATCCTAGAAATTCTTGCGCGCAGGTGGATTTGGAGACTCGTGGCCGAGAGAGTCCAGTGCCGCTTGCTTCAGGAAGATGCCCTACATGATGCAAAACCCCTCATATGATCCAAGTAAACTCCTGACTGGACGACTGCAGTTGCAGCGGCGATTAGGTCGTTTCTTTTGAGGACTGTCAGCGCTACAGCATAAGCGTGGAGCATAACAAGTGTGCGTCAGGGGACGGAGGAAACATTGCAAAGATTGACTCGAGAGGCTGGCATTTTGTTGTACAACGATATTGAAAGCTTCAGGACTAGGAACTCCATAGGTTTTGCTCATGTCTGCCAAGGCGCACGCCAATGCATCGAGTAAGGACTTGACGGTCGCACCTGAAAAAACAGTTTGGTGTCGATCAATGTTGTGCAGATATTGCATTTATCTAGGACTGGTCCCCTGCCTCACCGACAAAAACACGTCTCTCCCCACCAAAAAAAAACAATCGCTCGTTCAAGGGACATGGGTGGGGGGGGGGGGGTTGTTGGGGAGCATTTCCAATTGGATCTGAATTTGTGGTGCCCCAAATTGGACATTACATAGTACACGCACCACTTATATGTGCTTATCACAAACCTCAATTAAACCCTTCGTCGGTTAGAGAGGACTATGTATGGGATATCGCGTTGCTTCAAACGAAGGGCCGTGTTGTACTAGGGTAGCTAAAAAGAGCCATGCCGTTGACAACATATAATAGAAAAAGTACCCAATGCATGTAGCTTTGCAGTACATACTTGAGCCCTCAAGTAGTTAGTTAAGTGGGAACCCCTTTAGGCCCACGTGTATATCATATACCTGCATGGACCCTTCGGGCTTATCCCAAAACCCTAACCCTAATACGCTAGTTAGATCTGTAGAGTATAGCAGGCCTAGGCTAGGAGCAGGCCTTAGACTCAACCGTAACAACCCGCTGTAGCTTAAGGCTCTTCTGTTACAGAAGCCTAGGGTTAGGCTGAAGGGGTTAAGGGGCATCTAATCCCTCCCCTAATGTTAAAAATTCCCGAATAGGATGTTTGATGTCAATCTTACGGGTAGGGGACTACATCTGCGTCGGGGTGGCCGTTCTGGGTTGGAGTCGGTTGGAGCGGCAGCATCTAACTTAAAGACACTTCACCCAACTCCCAGCCCCAAACCCTAAATGCACCCTATATTATAAGGCCTAAACTAAACCCTATAGTTTTCTGCAAAGTCCGTTCCTTTCAACACTTCCCGTACCCTACCTCAAAGTGATATGGCACCTCCAAAAGGACTCTACAAGGCCTGCTGTTTGCCTGACAGCAGAGAGTGTGGGAGTATATGAATTTCTGTGGGAGGAGGAGGAGATGTAAGTTACCAGTTCGAAGCCCGACTCCTCCTCTGGGTCCATGTAGCTTTATACTATATACTTGGGCCCTCGACTAGTTGTATGGGAACCCCTTCAGGCGGAAGATGGCCGAAGCTTATACTATCTACCTACATGGACCCTTTGCGTCCATCACTGGTCTCTCGCATGAGTCCGAAGCCCTGAGTCTGCAATCCTAGGCCATGTTCTGCATACAGCCCAAGCCCTACACAAAAGGGCCCAAGTACCCAATAGCTTAGTACTCGGAATTTGGGGAATAGCAACTGTAGCACAGATGTTAAGGGGTAAGTAATATGAATATTGGGAACTTGGTCCCTTTCAATACGTGGACCCTTGAACTCAAATCCGAAAGCCTGAAGACCAATATTCTAGATGCAGAATTCCGTGATGCCCCAGGTTCCCAGATAGTCCCAAGAAGTATTTTACAAGTCTTGCCGTCACAGAGCTGGAATTTTCACGGGATGTCGATTTGAACAGGAGCCGAGGCACACTGCTTTGGGACTACAGAGCTTTTTAACTTTGGATTGCAGAGCTGGCGCAGGATTTAGGAACGTAGATCTCAATCAGAATACCACAAAGTAGGAACATAGCTGAGGTGCTACACGCAGACCTGATTTTCATATCAGCAACTCTTCATGTGCCCTGCCGCTGTAACATGCTGTAACCCTCTCCGTGAATCAGTCCATCAAACCCTGAACCCCCAAACCCCTGACCCGAAACACCCCAAACCCTGAACCGTATAAGCTGGACAAGCGGCGCAAGGGGACCACCGGAGATGTCGAGGTGTCTAGCATCGCAGCAGTAACACCTGCTGACGTCAACGAGCTTATCTTTGAAGAGTTCAGCTTAGGAAGGCTTAGGAATGAGGGGAAGTTAGGGTTTAAGGATTGAGTCCTGTAATCCCTAAACCCTAAGCCCATCCCTAAGCCCCTAAAGCCTTGTGATTGGACCCTCAGGTATCAGAGATTGACAAAACTGAAGGCGAACACCTGCCAACTTCAGAAGCTCCGAAGTACCAAAGTAGGATTTATGAAGGGGTAATGAAGGAGAGAAGGGAAACTCCTATTTCAAGTTTAGGGATATTACCGCAATAATGGCAAATACCCCAACAATGGAAAAACACATGGGGCCTCTGTTCTGATCCTCTGCAGTACCCTAAACCCTGAAGTTTCATGTGCTTGGACACTTTGTGCTCATCAGTTGCGGAATTTGATTGAGCCGTGATGTGCTTGATACGCTTGAACCCAAACAACTACCCCGAGGGCTTCTAATGTAGTTTTTTTATTGGGTGTTGCTATGCTTTTCTGTAAGCCGTTTGAAATACGAATCACCCCAAAGGAGCCCTTTGGTAAAGCTAATTTGCAGGGTAGGGGTCTAGCGGTTCAGCGCTTACGGTTCAATACTCTCGAAGGTCGGCCAGAAACCTTCCGCGCGTGACCAACAGGCGGCCTAATGCTCGGACGGCGACGTTTCGCTTTTTCTCAATCCTCGCTGAGAATGAAAAACATCCCAAACCCACTACCTCTACAATAATCAACATTCTCCAGTATGTACTTGTACCATTGGCATATTTGCTCTAAGGCGTTGCAGATCAAGGGGGCAAGGAATATAGTTGGCTTCTTGTCACACCTCTCCACACTGTTGAGGAATGCGCAATTCCTTTGGGCAGGCTCGGAAAAATGCAGACAAGCCACATCCAACCTTCCGGAATAATGCAAGCAGCTGAAAGCAAAACTGCTGAGCCCTCAAATACGAACTCCAAGGTACACGATCAGAAACCCCAGAAACCCCAGGTCCTAAGCTCTATGTCCTTATCCCAAACTAGCCCTTAACCCCCCCCCCCTTTTTCGTTTCCTTCAGCTTTACAAAGCTTAAGCCCGATGGCACACCTCGTCTGGTGGATACTGAACTGCGCCAGCTGATGCTGCATTGATGCCAGGTCTCGGCACAGCGCCCGACCGACATGGGCCAGTCCCATCTCAGATTCAGGACAGTTTATGGCCCAAGGAACAGGGTTCAGGTTCATCGGATGAGTTTTAAGGTTTAACGTGTAGGGTTGGAATTCAAGGTCTCAGAGCAAGTGGCTGTTGACAATCTTTTCAGCGGAGCCCCTCAAAGAAAAAACACTTGAAGAAACAAGCTACCTGCAACCTGAACCTAGCGTACTTTGTAGCTGCTGCAACCATATCCTGCTTGACAGCAGTCATTGCAGGTGTGTACCTAGCTTATCGCTTATCTGTGCAGCAGGCCTTGACGGCATAACTGCATAAGTTACCCACATGAAGAATACCCTAGAAGCCCCCCCCCAAGGCTAGGCAATTTGTGTAGAGGCATTCAAAATTCCTTCCCTCGGAAGAAGGTGATCAACAAGTCACACACACACACACGCCCGCGCTCGACCCCAAATGTTACCAAGCGCATGCAACCCGCCCTCGCGTGTTCTGCCCAACGTGTTGGCGTCTTGTTTTCTGATACGCGCAGGCTAATTATTTGGCTCTGAAACTACCCTGAATGCCCAACAGGCCCAAAGCCCTAATTTACCCTGATGGACCAAATCCGGCAAAACCTCATGGGTCTAAACTACCCTGGAACCCCCAATTCTGCGGTTCAAGCAGTGGTTATTCCAGTACTCAACCACAGTACCCCGAAAATCCCAGCTGCATTGCAAAAGATCCCGCAGGAACCCAGTGTCAAGACCACCATCATGAAGCCACCATGGAAAGTGCCACTCCATTGTAGAGCCTACAGCCAGGAGGAGCTTCACTGTGTAGGGTTCAGGGCTTTGAATTCCGTGGACGGCGGACATGAAAACATAAGGAACCCCGCCTGAAGTAGCCTTTCCCGGACTTCTTCGTAAAACCCAATGCTGAACTTTGTAGGGCTGTCCTGTCTCCGAGGCAATGTCTTGTCCTTTCGTGACAGTGCTTTGGGGCTCAGCGATCCAAACTGCCGGAACAGTCTGTCCCATTCAAACAAAGACCTTCACAAGCATGGCGTCTTACAGTGCTTACAAAAATCTCAGGTTCTCGACGGAAGCCTGGATACGGCGCAACAAGCCTAGCCTGTCTTAAGCTATTGCATTTGCAAATATCAGTGAGGAGATGGGGAACCCATCCGGTGTCATCGTGCGCCCTCAGTAGCTTTCATATTCGATGTACCTCTAGGAGGTTCTCACTTTCGAAGACAGCGTCCAACAGGCACACGTAGCACAAGTCCTTGTCAGCGTGGCTTATGCAGCCCAGTGAAAGCCAAGCACACGTAGTAAGCCATGCCCAGCAATAGAATCTCCTGCGCACCCTACGCTCGCCCAACAAAACCTACATGAATAGAGCTGGTAGAATCCACAAGCAAACAGCATTAGAACAACTGACATTAGATGGGTTCGCGATTAAGGGTTCATGTTTCTTTGCGCGGATTTTTCCGAGGCACGGAAACACCCGAAACTCCAATGCAGAACCGC
>CAJNIZ010045800.1:26554-36997 GCA_905231905.1 Symbiodinium pilosum
TATTGTAGGGGTTCTTAAGGGGCATAGTCGGAGATTGGACTATAGCTCACATGGTACGGACCTCGGGGAAGATCAGGAGCATCAGGCACACGCTCAAATTGCCAGTGATCAGCCTCACTTGCAATTTCTTTTTGGCTTAGGGTTGTGAGGTTAAAGGGCTTTAAAGATCACACCCTTCAAGCCTAAACCCTGAACCCTAAACCCAAAGCAGGGTTTTGGAGTTCTGGGGCTTGGGGCCCCTCCTCTTATCCAGGCAAACTGCCTTCACCAAGAAAGACCACCTGCGGGGCTGAGCGACTTAATTAACACCGCTTCCAGACACCGCTTCCACGGGATGCCAAACGCCAAGAATTCTTTGGTACTTACCCTACTCAGGAGAATTTAGGGTTTAGGGTTTGAGCACTTATTTGCTTGCTTTTGGGGCCCAGGTAGAGCGCAAATCCTGAAGCGGCAAGCGTGTAGGGAAACGAGTCCATCTCTGGTCTGCCCAAATTCGCATGGGTTCGCCATCTACCCCCGCTATACTACCCCCTTAGGTTCCCCCTTAATTCACGTTATTTAAGGGTAGTTAGGCCTAATTAAGGTTTGTTAAAGGGAACCCGGGGGGGATAGTAAAGAGGGGGGTAGTTAGTAGGGGAACCCATGATATACATTCGCCAGTACTCCAGCGGAACCCTTAATACACTTACCAAAAGCCGTACAAAAAGCCTACCTCTCATAATCCACCTGAAATGAATTTCCAACACTAGTGTAGGGGTTGGCCCTCATATGGCCCCAGATACTGGAATTTCTGATTGTTGGAAACCCGCCAAGAGAGACCCCTCATTTTTTGGAACCCCGCCCATATCATCAAACTCTTACCAGTGGTTCGTTCCCAAAGTTAGGGCCCTATTCTGGTCTCCGTGAATAGTAGGCGCCGTAGTATAACCTACAACCAAAACCCTAAACCCTAAACCCTAACCATATTTTGTGAGAACAACTCAAGTGCTCCTGAGGGACATTGGTCCTGTAAGCGTTGGGCGGATCTCAAGCTTGTGGTGCAACGAGGCATCACCTAAACTGGGCTGCCTTTTAGGGTGTAGCGTTTAAGGGCTTGAAGGGTTTAGGGATCTTTGGATCTAGTAGAGGTTTGGGGGGTTCAAGTAGCGGTTTAGGCCTCTCTGTTTCCAGGGTGTAGGGTTTAAGTATCCAAACGGTTCATGTAGCAGTGTAGTATAGGCCCCAAAACTTTTGTAGGGGAACCCCTTCGGGCAATGCGTGTATCCTATAACTGTATCAATTCTTGCCACTTTAAGAGCCTCCTGAGCACCCTGTTGCTCTTAAAGCCCAATACCACTACTTGAGCGTTGGGGCATCAACTGAAGTTTAGGGTGCTTAGGATTCAGAGTTCATGGTATAGGGCTTAAGTGATGCTGTTCCAAACTTCACCAAAAAGTCCTCTTGGCTTTTTCTCCAACACATGCCAACAAGCCTTTGGGAGCTGAGCGCCCTATTAAATTGTTTGATTTGTTCTGAGGAATGGCATCAGTCTGCGCTCTCGACCGCTACATGACAGGCCGAACCAGAAGAGCCCCGAAACCACAGCCTCAAAGAAAAGACACCGCAAACACTTTGGGGGCAGCGCTTAGCAGGACAAGTCTCATACACCCCGAAGCCTGAACCCTAAGCGGCAAAGCATGCCCCAGTTGCGGCTGTGGAGGAAGCCGGCCAATTCGAAGATGCACCAAAGTCTTGAAGACCAGGTCGCATCCCACAGCACTCGCATGGATGTCGAACTCTTCCTGGGGGGGTTCTCAAAAAAGCGAACACTCCTAGGGCGCCAGGGGATGTAATTATGGCCCCCCGGGTAGGGATAACACAGGGATTAGTTTGAGAAAAACCCCTGTCTGTCTCCTGATGCAATGGGAATCTTTTTTACTTGGAGGATCAGGGGGACTCAGTACGTAGGTTAGTCATGAAGGTATTTGGGGCTTTATATGCGTTATAGGGGTTATAAGTAGACTTACAGAATGCCACGACCTCACCACGGAGGTGCGGAAAGTCTGGGGCCATACACTTTATGCCCTTGCTGCTAGAACCCTGGGAGAATTAAAAGAACCCTAACGGCGACCCCAAACAGCGAACCCCAAGCATATAGCGAGAATAAAATGGGAGTGTAAGGATCGGTAGGCATATTCTTTTTGTAGTCCTACTATGTGCATGGAGTTCCCTGTTTGGGGTCCCCACTGAATAAGGGGCAGGGTGCAAGGCTTCTAGACTTGTAAACCCTGAATCCTAAACCCTATACTATACGGAGGCTAGTAGGGGAATCTATTTGAAGCACGCGCCGCGTGTTCATGGTTCCAGGGTCAGGGGAAAGAGTCACAGCTACTGCTCACCCCCTAGTATATAACCCTGTCGACCCGCACCCCTTAATAAAAGATAGCCCCAACAAATACAACTTTTTATCGGGAAGAATGCTATTAGGGCGTGGGCGGGTGGGGTGTGTCATCTTGGGGGAAGGATTACAGACCTCACTGCAAACATTCATGTGTTCCTTCAGACACGATGATCACATGCGCCCTAACAATACCCCCAACACCCCTAACAATCAAAGTTTGCACCTTTTTTAATGCCACTCAACTGGCAGTGCTTTTGATTAGGAGTGGTAGCCGTGGGGTGCAGAGCATGAAGATCAAAAGAAACCCCGCCGCCTACAACCACTAAGAAGCTCTTTGGCTCGCAATGAGGCCTTGTGCCAGTGGCATAGGGGTTTGCTCTTAAGATTTAGTCCCCCTTAAGTAGATAGAATATGGCTTTGGTATATTATAATAAGATTCCCATATATCCCATATTCTATCTACTTAAGGGGGACTATAAATCAACAGTCGAAGGTACAGGATGGCCCCCATGCAGAGAAGTGCCTCGCCCTGCAAATTCTCATCCTCCTAGGCTTGGGTTTAGGGTTTAGGATGTATAGGGTTCACGGTTAAGGGTTGGGTTTAGGATTTTAAAGTGTTGGCTACTGAGGCTTAGTTTAGGATTTCGGTTCTAGGCTTTCGGGACGGATGATTCGGGAATCCGGGATATTCGGGATTTAGGGTATGGGATTTAGTGAGTTAGGGTTTTGGATTTAACTTAAGGGTATAGGATTTAGGGTTTCTAAGGTCAAGGGTTATGGGATTAAGGGTTTAGGGTGTAGGACTTAGCGATTTAGGGTTCAGGACCCCGCCACCTAGGCTTTGGTTGAGGGATATTACGTGGGAGTAAGCCCAAAGCTTCATATGGGGGAAACTTGACTCATCCCCTGCCCATGATTATCTTGAACACGCCCCTCCCCCACCCCCCCCGCCCGTGCATATAGTTGGCCTACTATGGGGATATTTGAAAAATTCGGGGCGGAGAATGCCAATCTCAGGGCGAAGAGCTTGCCTGAAGGCAAGTAAGGGTTAGGGTGCCTAAGCCCTTGAAACCAAAATGGCCCCGAAACAAACCACCTTAACCCCAAAACCCGAAGCTGGCCTGATCTATGCAGAGGAGATCGAGGAAAACCAGGCGCCGGGGACGCCAGACCAGGAGTGTCAAGTAGTAGCCAGCCATGCCCAACCTTCGGTGTGGGCTTTGTGGAGTTGCCTGCAAACGTACTTGCATTATTGTGGTTACATAGAAACCCATAGGTTTCTGCGTGACTCAACTTGAGTTCCTTAACAGCAAGCCAGTCTAGAGTCTTGCGTGTAAGTTTACAGGAACGTCCAAAGAGTGGCCATGTTGTGGTCGTATATATACATATATATAAATATATGTACATAGAGGGTAGGACACATTGCAGGCCCATTCTTACGAAGAAATTGCGCGTTTTAGCTATGTTCCTTATGATTGTTTTTTTTTACGCTTCAAACTGGAAGCGTTCTTTGTATTTATCCATAACTTCCACAGCATCAAGAAGTTATGGCTTAGGCATTGCAGCTGTTTTCAAAAAAACATGGTTACATACTCTGGGTATGTATTTTTTGATGCAGACTATCTTTCGCGTTGATTTATCTACATACCCATGCAAGCCCGCCACTGCGGTCAATGCAAATCCGCTCATACATACATATACACACTTACACGCATACACATATTTGTAAATCCATACGCATACATACATACATACATACATACATACATATATATATATGCAGACATTTGTCTAAATATGTACTTTTCTGGACAATATTACGTTCTGGGAGGGGGGGTTCTTAATCCAACTGAAGAAGTGCCGTAGTGCTAGTCATGAGCAACCCATCTTTCTAGTATGCATTGCCTTTTCTAGCAAGAGGTTGTACAGGAGTTCCCTTGTCCAGTATACCCGTTCTGTATACATATATATATATATCTATACACATACATACATGCATGCACGTAGACATGCATCAGTATGTACGCACTTGTGCACATGCATCGCATGGCATTGCATTGCATTTTGGTGCTTGTCATTGCTTTTCATTGCATCGCAATACATCACATCACATTACATTACGTTACTTTACGTTACTTTACGTTACTTTACGTTACGTAACGTTACATTACGTTACATTACGTTGCATTACATACAATACAGTACAGTGGCGTTAAATATGGAACATGGTACAATTGTCAAATGCAATGCCGCCATAGGTGTGAGCATGGCTGTTACAACATTCTGCAAAAGACTAAACAGGTACACATGTCAGTATATAAAACCGATACAGACATAGTCTACATGTGGACCTGTACACAAGCAGCTTAAGATAAGTATATATATATATATTCAGTTGAAACTTAGCCGGAGCTTCCGCGGACCTTCCGCGAGTCCTCCACGAAGACCGGTGATATGTTTTCCGACGCTGTGCTTCCGCGGGCTCGTCCGAGAACCTTCTCGTCTAAGGTGCTTCCACGGCATTTCCGAATGGGATTTCAAGTCTTCGACGTTAATTATCCATCCAAAGAAAAAAGCTTCCGCGAGACCTTCCGCAAGCGAGGTGCTTCCGTGAAAGCTTCTGCGAGCTTCCGCGCGCACGGCGGGAGCATTTTTTTCGGAAGTTGTTGCCGGCCGATTGCCAAAGTTATTTCTGTACCTAAACAAATTTCCTGTAGCGCCGTTCTTTTACCGTGTTTAGAAATAACATAGCCCCTGAAGCTAACGGCTAGTTGAAACTTGAGAAGCGTTCCGAGGCCCAACAGGCCGGACTTGCTTTAGGGATGAGGGTGTAGGGGCGTAGGATATATCAGAATACCTCAAGTGCCAATCCCTCAACTCCAATCCCTGGGGTGCTAAATCTGCAAGCAATGCCATATTTGACCCAACGATCTGTAAGTAGTACCTATATGGGGCTACAGCAGTTGGACGAGGGAAGCCCTTGGCAACCCTCATCCTGAACCCCTGTAGGCTGTACGCACGGGCCTAGAGGTCTACGAGCTCGCAAGCTCTTCATGGGGTTGTCAAAGCTACGCTTCCTTCATGGACATTTGCAGCCCGAGTGGAAATCGGGACGAAAAACAAGCCACAACTCTTGCCACCTACCAGCCAACCACATACCCTCTCATACCTTACCCTGCTCATCCAGACAGGGTCAACACGTGAAACACGTGAGACTTCAAAAAAAAAACCTAGAGCCCCTTGCCGGCCACTAAACTGATAATCCAGAGGCGGTGGAAGTCTTGGGATTTTTACCGTCAGCCCCTATAAACCTCTAACTCGAACCCCGGTTTAGGGTTTAGGGTTTTAAGTTTTAGGGTTAAGGGCAACCGAGTTTAGGGAAGTTATCGCGAGTTTCGGGAATGCATCACTCAAGTTGAACTGGGAATTCCGTAACGAAGATGATCCCTTGCTGCACGTCCCCATGAAAGGGGCCGGGCTGAGAATCTTGGGCTAGATGTGGTGGATGCTTCGTTTTGTAAGTGCGGTAGCTCTTAGAATTCTTAAGACCAAACATATGCAGAACAAGGATTCCAAAAGGAGCCCAGAAGCAACAGGCACCAGTGTGAATCCACGAAACCTGCCGCGCGCGTTGCAGGAAGTACGCCGTAGACGCGCAAGCTAAGGGCCAGAAGGGCGCAGATCATTCCGACCACAGTTGCCACCAGGCTGCTGCTTAGGAGCAAAAGAGTGCTGTATTTCATCCAAGCCTCAGCTGAGCCACAAGGCCCATGTGACAGAAGGGGATTTGTCCAAATTATAGTCCCTTTCTGGGGTCCTTAGGATACTATGACTCCTAATATGTACCGCACGCCTCAACATACCACCAATTTAAGCTACCCATGCAGCTGCATGGAATATACTTAGGGCCTAAGGGAGCTGCAAATCATTTGGGCCTAAATGCGGCGCCAGACATACCGTGTACGTACAGGGACGCTTTGAGGCTCGGTCACTGTCGTCAGGATATGTGTGTATGTATATGGGGGGGTTCTCAAAAATAGGGGTGCTTTTTTGATGGGGGCCCTCTATTAATCAAGGATAAGAATATTTTTGGGTCAAAATTGGGATCCCCCTAGTTTGGGAAACTACCAAACATATGCATATTATATATATATATTTACATGTATCTCCACGTCCTCGGCTACTGCTAGCACAGCTTGCTTGCCTCTACAAGAGCTGCCGCAATTGATGTTAAGCTACCCCGAAAAGAAAACAGACAATCTTGAATTAGGCTTCGGGCCCTACCCCCCCCCCCCAATCAACTAACGCTAGACACAGCCTGTAGTTGTACTTCTAATGTAGCCCTATAGTATCCTACATTCCAATTCTATGACGGTTGGTGGGGACTGAGGTTTAGAAGGGGCTGAAGACCTAGAACACCTAAAGCTTCAAGACTACTTAAAAGAAGCGTTGACACAAATACTTCTCGCATGAACGCCTGCAAGAGTTTGGATCATCAATGAATCTATTTTACTTCTGGAAACTCATGCAACCCCTCTGCCAGTCCCAAATAGTCTGAAGAAGCACAGCCGTGTTTGAGAAGCCCCCGATTCAGTGCAAACACCTCTAGACTCTTGGAACTCTAGACCCTAAACCGCGCCTATGTATCCTGAGTTCCACTTTTGCAAAATGCTCCTCAGGATGTGTTCACCACAGAGCAATTCACCAACTCCAACCTCTAGGGAAAACAGACGGTTCATTATCACAATTGTGTCGCTGTGTGTCTACGAGCCAAACGCACAATCTCCCGTGGACTGGCTTCTGCGTGACCTTCCTGTTTTCTGCTGGGGGGGTTCCTGCCGACCCTGCCCCAGACAGGATCCCACATCCAAAATGTTTGCAAGGCGACCGCTCTAGACGGCAGTAGTGGGCATTTTTACGACTTGAGGCTGTCAGATGCTTCTTTTTCAGCATGGGGGCGTACGGGAATTGTAAGCGAGTTCTGGAAGGATGCTGCTACTATAGGAACGATGCAAAGCTATTATGAGAAATGCCCAAGTCGCACTGGAGTGCCAACTGTGCGACCAGAACTCATCGATGCGGGCTGTAGCCTTGCCTTACTAGACCGCTCAAAGCGATTAATTCAGGATTTTAGGGTCTAGGGATGTTCAATGTATTTTTTGTTGGACTCGTTTCCAACTGCATGCAATGCTCTGGAGCACAGACTTGGCTGCACTCCACACACAGGTTCTACACGATCACGCCTGCATGTAGGTGCCGCATGGTATGAGTCTATGCCCAGGGCTTTGGCAAAGTTGCACGAAACACTTACCAGACCATCTCGCATGCGTTCGTTCCAGGTTTGGGGGTTAAAGAGTTTTGGTCTGTTACGGAAGCCCCAGAAAAGGGCGCCTACATACAAGCAGGCCGCACATTCGGAGACCTGGAGCCGTAGGGGAGCCTTATCCAAAAATTAGCGAATAGAGGCATGTATCCCTACAGTCTCCATGAACAGTCAATACGATGATGGCCCCCGTATCCTTTCCTTCATACACTCATCAGAACCAGGAAGTAACCTTGCAACATTTCCCTTTTCTTGTTCCATGCTACTGGATTCCTAAATCCTAAACCCTTTGCGTGGCTATCGGCTATGTTCTCCCAGATGATGCAACGTTCAGGGATTGGCATTTTCTGGGATTGTGGAAATTCGGAAAGCCTAGCTTTTGGGGGTTCTATAGGGACTGCTACAAGGATCCGCCCAGGTAGCCAGAGATTGTGTGAGTGTTGCAGCCTTTCTAGTAGCTATATGCAATCTTCCACACGGGATCGCTGAGTTAGGGCGCTGTGGGCAAGACGAGCAGGTGAATAACGGCGAAGCAGAGCGTTTAGGGTTTAGGTCCAGAGTTGAGAAGGAATGTGCATAGATTGGGGTCTGAGGCCTCGGGTGGTTAACATCAGATATAATGAAAGCGAGTGGCAGTTTGCCTCACTTCCTCAATCTTTTCTGTTGCTGGAAGCCAGCACTACTGAATGCGCTCTTCCTAGTTGATGCCAGATTGGGGTATGTACTTTGAAACCGTAATATCCTATTCTTACTCGGTCTTCATACACAAGCAATCAGAAGCCCCTTAACCCTCAACCCTAAACCGCGTGAGGAACTGATTGTTGGACACTGTGGTTTCAGTCTCTTCCAAGGGATGCTATAGAACCAGGGCTTAGGGTCCCAGGGCTTTGGGCGCTTAAGGTTTATAGTCCCCCTTGAGTAGATAGAACATGGCTTTGGGTATATTACAATTTGACCCCCTTATACCCCGTATTCTATCTACTTAAGGGGGACATAGGCTTCAAGGTTCAGCGTTTAGGGTTCAGGCTTCTACGATAGCAAAAGAAAAGCTCGACCCTAAGGTTACATACAGACGGAGCTTAACCGACTCCCAACAACCCAAGCCCAACCCAAGGCACTGAGTGTTTAGGGTCAAAACATCAAAAACCTTCATGGTGCCCTGCACACCTCGAACTCAGAACAATCACAGTAAACAATTGGGCATAAAACATTCCCTGAGCTCCAAAATTCCTAAACTCTCCATGGCTCAAAGGTCGAAATGCTACACAGGAAAATCCCATCCCTGAAGTTACAAGCCCTGAAATCTCCAATGCCCTGAAAACCGGACCTTAACCCTGAAGTTATCCCTTAACCTCGGCCGCTCAACCACTTATAAAGGGACTCTACTGGAACCCCAAGAATATAGTAGGAATATCATAGGAATATACCTACCAGGGCCCTCATATTCCATTTTATTCCTGCTATATTCTTGGGGTTCCCTATTTGGGGTTCCCAGTAAAGTCCCTTCAACTTAAACACCATTAACATACTCCCGGCACTAAAAACATGCCCACACCCTCTAAATCCAGAGAGCCCAGTTCCCCTTGATCAACATATATAACGTACATGGTACTCGGATCCCTAATGTAATTTGCAGTATGTTCTTTCATTCAGGCGTATTGGGCCCCCTAGGAACCTTGAGCGCAAGCAGCTGTATTTGTGAAGCTGGCCGGCCCGTCCCCTCAGCGCCTTGTAGCTTAGAGTTGAGGATTTGCTCGGGTGAGTATATGGGTAGTTCTCATAGTCAGGGTCCCATTTTGGTACCCCTAAATTTTAGGTGCCGTAATATCATCTACAACCAAAAGGGGCACATAATTTTGGGAACAACCCTCATCCTAGTTTGCGAAGGGGCTTGAACTTATGATCCTGCCAGGTTTAGGTTGTAAGTGCTCAGGAGGCTGTCTGTGCTTCTCAAAAATATGTCGGCGTGTAGGCGTCAGGACCAACATGTCACTAATGAGCCCTGGCAACGTCTCAACCTCACGTTCCCATTCTAAACCCTTTAATCTTTTTGCGCTGCTGAATCCTAAATCCTAGTCTCGTAACCCTACCCACCAAGACATGTAATTATCCACCCGGCCTGACCCCATCCCGCAAGTGCGTGGCGCGGACGGATGCCTGAAGGGTATTAGGGGTGCTGATTTTTATGGCTTCTTTATACGTAGTTTATGGTTTTGAGGTTGTGGACTTTGGGAGAGTATGGATTTAGAGCTAAGAAGTTGATTCTACAGATTCTAATTGTGCTTGGTAAAAGGCATGCGCCTACAAAGAGCAAATATTTTGACAAGGGTGTCCTTTTTGTGGGCTGAAAAAGCCGCACTGTGACTAATGAGCGCTCCATATGCGCGTCTCCCAGAAGGGCTCACAGACTTTTCAACTTGCCCAAAGGGTCCATGTAGCTATACAGTCCATACTTTCGCCCTCGATGCCCTCAAGTAAGTAGTCACATGGAAACCCACCTTTGGCCCTAAGGTGTCTACATACCTACTTTAGGGGTTTCTCAAAGTTAGGACCTTGAAACGGGGTTGTAGGGGGCTATATTTACAGGGTTTAGGGATTAGGGTTTAGGGCTTTCCGAAAATTAGGGGTACTTATGCACCAGTTGTGTTGAAAGATATGAGCCATTGTCTAAACTCCTAGTATCCCCCTTAATAACCCATATAGTAGTCCCCTATATAACCCCCTATATAAGCCCCCTTCA
>CAJNIZ010045801.1:22039-32952 GCA_905231905.1 Symbiodinium pilosum
TGGTTCCATCCCCCGACTTGGCAGCGTCGCTGATCTCCTTTGCTAGGTTTCATCTCAACTTTCGTCAGAATCACGCAGGCTCCAGATAAGTGATGTTTAAGCTTGGCAGCACAGTCACTCGGGCGTACACCAGCCGTCCTTCTATGCTCCCTTTCTTTCCCTAAACCATAAACTCTAAGGGATTTGGAACCCCAGTAGAAATTAGAATTTCAGCTAAATATTAGGTTTTTAGGTAACAGAAATTAAAAATTATTTTCAGGAACCTTGTAGTCTTTCCCTAAACCATAAACCCGAAACATGAGGGTTCACAACATACCAAAGAGAGGGCCAAGACTCTTGTTACCACTATTTTTGCCTTTGGACTAGAAGCACTGGCACACATCACATGGCTTAGGGTTTAGGGTTTACCGGTGACTGCCTACTATCTTTGCCTTTCAGCCTTGAAAATCATGGGGTTAAAGGCTGTTATCGTGGGTATCTGGGAGGCCTGTATCCGTATATACCCCTATAGAAACCCTTGCAGCCCCTTTAGAGGGACCCATTTTTATTGGTCTGATTTAGAAAGACTCAGACGAAGCTTGATTCTGAAAGACTGTTCTGAAGCCAGAACTACTAAGCTCTCCTACTACCCGCCTCATAGAACCCTCAACCCTTAACCCTAAACCCTAAACCCTAAACCCTTACCTCCTCCTAGTTTCCCCCTTCATTGACCGTAACTAGCCGGTCTTCTCCTCAAAGAGCCTTCATTCATGAAGGGGGTACAAGGAGCTCTGGCATGGGGCTCCATTCAAGAAAAACCTGCGAATATATATATATATATATATACATGTATATACATATATATACATGTATATACATCTGTCCATATACAAATATACATATATATATACATACATATATGTACATATATGTATATGAATATACGAATATGTACAGGCTTTTGTATGTATGTATATATATATATATATACATTTCGGATTTTCCCAAAAGGAGCTCTAAGCTTGCTAGTTGCTGGGTGACAGGTTGAGCTTTAGGGTTAAGGGCCTAGGGTTAAAGGGTTAAGGGTTTAGGCTTCAGGGTTCAGGGTTCAGGGTTTAGGGTTTGGTGTTTGAAGTTGGCAGTTCAGGGCTTGAGAATTAAAAGTCCTGTTGTGTGATAATACTGAAAACGACTACAAACGGCGACTGTACTATAGCATACTACCGATATTGCAAGGTTTTAACTTGTGGTGCCCCTGCTAGCCCGAAACCCTATGCACCACCGGCTTCCGCTGAATTCTCCACTGGATTCTCCATGATTTCCCCAATCCCGAAGCCCTAATTTCGTCCCTATTATCCCCGATAGTCACTATCACACGGTGGGGGGTCCTCCTAAAATGTACCTCTAGAGGATGTCCCAATGCATGCTTCAGCATGCAAAGCTACAGGCAAGTCTCCATGGTCTCTGGCATCGCGGTGGATTCTGTCGCTCCAACTTCTGAGGCTGCGACGCTTTGGCTTGACCAGCCACTTCTGAGGTCGAGCCCAAAAACAGCAGCAGGACAGCTTCAAACAACACGCAGTTTCGTGCTTAAAGCTTGAACGTTGTTGAAACTTGTTAACGTCCAAGGTGTACAAAAAGTCTCCCTTGCCATGTGATGTAACCGCCAATGCAACTTGGACATCTTGACTGGGATATACATATGCATATATATATATACACATACATATATTGCAATTTACACACAATGCTGCCACACAAGTCCAAACATGAGAACATGGAGCTTTCAGTTGGCAGCATCATAGTTGCATAGGCGTTGCTACCTATGCCGAAGAGCCCAGCTAAACTCCTTGCGCTGGAACAAGAAGCCACCCCATCGCCAGTTGTTTCGTGGCTGACACTACACTCACAATTTATATCAAGGCTATTCAAGGCTCTCATGTTTAATCATGCAGGAGCCTTCATACTGAACAATTCTATTTCCTCTGAACCTTCATAGCTAGAGTCCACTCAAAACCCTTCAGTATCTGCTTAGGCCCACCATGGTACTTTCCATAAATTGGAGAAACCCAATGCAAAATCAAAAAAAGATCTTGCCCTTTACCATAGGGACCCCAAAGGGTACCCCTTATTTTGGGAAAACTTGTACAGACTCTTATCCACTCAGGATTTCAACCCGCAGACAAGGAGCTCAAGGGCTCCATGTTTAGGGTTTAGGGTTTAGGGTTTAGGGTTTAGAGTATGTTTTTTCCATGTAATTCTCCATTGCTGGAGACATATGCCAACAACATTTCCCTAAAATCCCCACATAACCTAGCAAAACCCTATATAACCCTATGTTGTATGATGCCCATAGAACCTTATATAACCCTAAATAACCTTACAGAATCCCTGTAAATCACCCTATGTAAAACTCTATATAAATCCTTATGGAATCCCATCTATGTTTTGAATCCCTGTGCTACACTCGCCCTCTAAGCCCTCAACCCTGAACCCTATGTAAAACCTATATAATACTCCCTAAAACCTATCTAATCCACATACGTAAACCTCATAAAATCCGTATATGCCCCTATCTAGTCCCTACAAAACCATCCGACAAAGCCCATGTAATTCCTGTATAATGCCTATGCCATATTCGCACTCTAAACCCTAAACCCTAAGCCCCAAACCCTAGCCCTAAACCCTAAGGCCTCAACCGTAGCCCTAAAAACCCTAAGGTCTAAACCCTCAGCCCTAAATCCAAAACCCAATGTAAACCCTAGAGACCCCTACGTAAGCCATGTAAAACCCCAATGTGAGCACCAAGAGCACCATAGAGACCCTAGCACACAAAGTAAATCCTAGAGGAGCCATAGGTGACCCTATATGGGTGGTTGTCAAAATTATGGTCCCTTTTTAGGTACCCTAAATATTAGGGGCCGTATTATAATAGGGACCCAAAAAGGGACCATAATTTTGACAACCACCCATATAATCCCTAAACACTAAACCTAAACCCTAAACCCAAACCCTACTTCTAGGGTTTAGGGTTTAGGGTCCCTAAACTCTAAACACAAACCCTACGCCCCCAAACCCTAAACCCTAAGCCCTAAACCCCAAACCCTAAGCCCCCAAACCCTAAACCCTAAACCCTAACACCCTACATAACTTCAAGGTCTCAGTCGTGAGCCACCACGCGGGTGCAGTCGGGAGACCAGGCCACCGCCTGGAAGCCATCCTGTGACCTCTGGCTTTATGATGAATATTGCAATTACTTTGTTTTTTTTGGGTGGGAGGGGGGGAGGGTGGTCATTTTACTTTGAAAGACTTTGACATTTTGTGGCTTGATGAGGATTATTACCATTGCTTAGGGTTTGGGGGTTTAGGGTTTAGGGTTTAGGGGGTGGTCATTTTGCTTTTAAAGACTTGGACATTTTGAGATTAAGGAAATTTGAGAACCGAAAGCGATGGTAAGATTATATGGGCTGGAGGGTTTGGGATGTAGGGCTTTAGTGTTTAGGGTATAAGGGTTAGGGACTTTAAGGTTGTTTTAGGGTTTAGCGTTTAGGGTGTTAGGTGTTAGGGTTTTAGGGTTAGGGTTCAGGGCCTAAGGTCTTAGGGTTCAGGGTTTAGGATGATAGGGTTTCCGGGTTTAAGGTTTTAGAGGTTTAGGGATTAGAGTTTGGGGTTTGGCTGCTTTATAGGGATTAGGGTTTAGGGCTTAGAGCATATAGGAATTCTAGAGGGATACCTAGGTTTACAGGGGGAGATAAAAGGAGTATATAAGGCGACATATGGACATTTGGGGTTACAATGGGATAGTGATCAATAACTAACTCCCTTTATCGGGGCTAGAAAGGATATGTAGGTGTTGTATGAAGTCTAGGGTGTGGCTTCAGCATAGGGATCACAAGCGCCCGGCGTAATCAGAAGATGAACTTGCGGCATTTTACGCCACAAGTAAGTGCAGAAGGCTTATCAGGAGAGATATTGCTGTTGATTCAGGCTTCTATTGTAGGGTTAGGGTGGCGGGTGGAGGCCTATCTAATTCAAGGCATGCCATTTTTTGGTAACTATCTAGGCTCCTACAGTACACAGTCCCTATAACCCCCCTGTATGTAATGTAAGCCTAGTTGTCTTGATTTTCTTTTCCATTGGAGTCTCCACTACTGGCAGAATACGATTTAGCCACACGCTGCTAGATCCACAATGCAGCTGCAACGATGCGTTCATCATCACAGCATAACGTGAAAACCATGTGAAGACCTCCTGTAAATCCTCATAAACGCTAGCCTCTAAACCCTAGACCCGAAACTGCCTAAGACCTAGTCCCCAAACCTCAGACCTCACGACAAGCTTCGCATGGCAGCAGAAGGTTTGCAAAAACCCTAAACCCCAAATTATAAGTCACCAGGTACCTCCCTATAATTCCCAAGCTTCCCCAGTGCAGTAAAGGAGTCGGAACCCTAAGCCCTAAACCCGAAACTGGGGGGGGTCCATTTTTGGATATTGTAGGAGGTCAGGGCCGGGACTAGGCTAAGGCAGGCACCCGGCTCGAAGAGTCTTGACGGCCTGCCCGACATGGCAAACATCGGTATGGAGGGGTATTATACAGATTTAGGGTTCATTGTCTGGGGCTTAGGTTTAATCTAGGGATTATACAGGGATTATACAGGGAATATGTAGGAACTATATGGGGCTTACATAGGGCCATATAAGGACTCTAGAAGGATTGTACAGAACACGATATACATGTGAGCTGGGAGCTTAAGGGGCTTGTAGGGATTGGGTTTTTGAGTTTGGTAAGGTTTAGGGCCTGGGCTTAGGGTGTATAGGTTAGGCCATTCCCCCTTACTGTTACAGGTACCACCTGGCAGTTCTAATAGCCACTAGGGTTTAGCGTTGGGGGGTTAGGGTTTAGGCGTTACTGAGAGGGGGACTGACCCAATGTAAACAATAGATACGTGCAGTCATGGAAAAGCCTGCCTTTAGGGGTCACATTAAACTAGGACTAGGACCTCCAAAGAAACGCAATTTTGACAATCCTCCATATGATGGACTACCCTACACCCTAAACCCTAAACCTTAAACCTTAACCTCTTCTGTTCACGCAACAAGCCGGTCTCTGTTGGCACGGGATACCCTGATAAGGGTTCAGGGTTTAGGGTATGCTTTTGTAGCAATGTACTAAGGGAAACTAGAAATACGTAACCATCGACTTGCGACGAGAATCTCATAGCCGCGGGGGCAAAGACAGTAACAGTAACAGAAGCCTAGTACATGCGGGGACCCTAATATACTATAAGCTTTGGCATGGGTACCCCTAAGAATGGGACCTTACTTTAACCCTAAACCCCAAACCCTAAACCCCATGTGGGCCTTCGGGACCAGGTGATAAGATTTCTGATGCAATGAACAAAAAAACTCGACAAAGGCTGACTAAGTACCCGCAGCCCCTTGGCTCAGCCCATTCTTTACATGCTGACGGGAGTTTAGGGCTCAGGGCTCAGGGTTTAAGGATTGCGATAGATTTCCTGCAAAGTTTTGACCCATCACATCCGTAACCGTAAACCCTTGGAATACCCCAGACTACTTGCATCGTGATTCTTATGGGGATTCAAAAACAATGTTACGTACGAACCCTAGCCAGCCAGCCTTCCACATACTTCCAGAAGACTGCCAAATGCAAGCCTGAGCATGTGAACTACAGTCTAGTATCCTAGTATCCCCCTGAATAACCCCCATAGTACTACCCTATATAACACTCTTTTAGGACGTAATCACCCCTATAGTAGTCCCCCATAGAATCCCCCATATAACCCCGCGTCTAAGGAAGTTAGGCTATAGCTCATGTGGAAGGCCCCATATCTACCCTATTGCCGGTTGGGGAGTACGTGGTTTAGAGCGCACGCTGCTAATCATAGCTACTGCTAGGACACAGTAGGCGAACAAACTAGAGATGCCATGACAGCATGTTGGAACCAAGTAGGAACATGTTGTTCTCATAACCACAAAGAGGACATCGTCATACTCCATAAATGGACTATAGTATCCAAAAAATGACTATTACTCCCTACACCCTACACCCCTAAACCCTAAATCCTATTACTCATGCTTATGCTTGTGAAAGTGCTGGGCCAAGATTGCGCTCGCAAAAAACGATATTGTCATCCTAACTGCCACTGTGGGGTCATATTAGTGGCTATATTAGGGGTTATCTACGGGTTACATTCGGCGTTATATTCGGGGTTATGCTAGGGGTTCTATTCGGGGTTATGTAGGGGCTATATAGGGGTCAACTTATCTTCCTGCAAGGCGACTGTCATCTTCAGCATTTGCCTTCTTCAAACAAAGCTCATCTGACCCATGCCCTTAACCCTTAACCCTATACCCCGTAACCCTAAACCCTGAACCCTAAACCCTAAACCCGCAACCCCAAATCTAAGCCTTGTGGTGTTTGTTAACCTTCCCAGTCTTGCTAGGAGTGCACAGTTCCTGAGGCCCTCGCCGTGTGCTTTTCGCTGCCTGGCTTACCACAGAAATGCAACCCATGGGTTTAGGGTTTAGGGCTTAGGGTTTGGGGTTTAGGGTTTGGGGTTTAGGGTTTAGGGTTTAGGGTTTAGGGTTTAGGGTTTCGGGCTCTCTCGAAAATGCTGCTCTTGAAATTCCCTCGGTGTAGGGTTTAGGGTAATCATCCCTCAATATCCCTCACCCCATGGTAACAAATGTCCCTCATAGCCCATGTATTCAGGCATGCTTTATTATGAGGGGGAAGAGGTTGCCAGAAACCCGAATCCCCAAACCCCTCAACCCTCGACCCTTAGCTTAGACCTAAAATCCTAAAATCCCTCGACCCCGAAACCCTAAACCCCTCAACCCCAAAGCCTGACAACTAGACCCCTAAACCCGAAAGAAATGCCATATGAGCCATAGTCTAGAATCCTAGTATCCCCCTTAATAACCCCCTGTGATGATCCCCTATAGGATACCCTATGTAACCCCCTGTAAGGAGTTTAGATTTTGGGTTATACCCGTGGCTTCCTGCTTGACATTGCCTTCGGAAAGGGCACCTCGAATCCTCTTAAATAATGGACAAACAGCAGCCAGAAAGATGCCAATGGAATTCATGGGCTGATGGAGTTTATAGATGGGTTATACAAGGCATAATATAGGGATTTCCATGAACAGGATGGACAATTGTGATACGACCCAGCAAGAGCACCCGGCAATCCGAATTGTGGACTCTGATGCCGCTGGCTCTTTTGATCTCCTACCCACAAATAAGGGGGTGTAGAGTTTACTGAATCTGCCCTTGAACCCTCTCAAAAATCAATTTTAGTTGTTTATTTGGGTGAATCATAAGAAACCGAAATCGAAGGCTCTTTTCAGGACACCCTTAGTTTGAAGTTGCAGGACGTGGCAGGATTCCTAATAGGATGACCATTATCATTACCTCTCGAAGAGGGAGCTCCTTTTCGTGCGAGCAAGGTTACTGTAAGGTCCAGAAATGATCAGAATAGGCACATGAAAGGCATGCCACGCACAAACCCAACACCATCATCGAGGAGGTGCCCTGCTTTGCCATAAGGGTTTCAGCCCGGTTGCCATACTTCAAGCTGCAACCTTGCCCAAAGTATCCAAGCGGGTCCCGAAACCAAACCGAAATCTGAAGGCAAGCCTTCATAAAAGGATGATGAACTATAGTGGTAGTAAGCATCAGCGATAGCCAGCTTGATGTTCAAGAAGCAATGTGTAGGTTCAGGTTGATTATACCACTGTACTTAGTAGCATATGGTCACACTGGGATGAACAGCTACAGTTTTAACTAATTGCGATGTAATTACCCTGAACCAGATTCCAGTGTATGATGATCCTCCTCATGGGACCCCCGAAAACATCTCTAATGGCTGGAACCCTCCAAAAAAAAAATTGGCATATCCCTTTGCATCCCTACAAATCCCCTAGAACAACCCTAAACCCTAAACCGACCTTTTTTCTCGGACGCCCTCAAGTAGAGCAACGGCACGCCTGTTATGATACGCTGGCCGTCGTTTGCCCATGCGACTCCATTGACCCAACTCCTGGCCGTGGGCAATTGAGGATTTGGGAGTTGTTTAGGCTTTAGGGTTCAGGGTTTAGGGTTAGGGTTCAAGGTCCAGGGTCTAGTGTTTAAGGCTTAGGGTTTTGGATTTAGGGGCTTTAGGCTACGGAGTTAAAGATTGCTTTGGGTGGTTGAGCCAAGTCAGACAGCCCTTATCTTAGGAAACTATGAGACGAGAAAGAAAGAAAGCGATCTTAGTCCATGAGAGCTATTGTCTAAACTCCTAGTATCCCCCTTAATATGCCCCATAGTCGTTTCCTATATAATCCCTTTTACAACCTCCCTTTAAGGAGTTTAGACTATAGCTATAGAGGGAACCCTGGTCTCCGCTGTATTGGGGTTCGGGTTTCGGGTTTAGGGTTTAGGGTTTAGGGTCAAATACCGACAGCAAGCTGCAGATGTTGCATAAATGACAGGGTTTAGGGTTTAGGGTTTGTCCCGGTTCTACACCACAGTACAGATTCTGTTTCATTCTGTGTACACAACACAAGACACGCTGGGATTGGGAAAAACTACCGTCGCCACCACCAGTATCAATGGTGAACCCCAGAACCCTCAACCCTAAACCCTAAACCTTTGTATATCTCAACAACCCCTTGAAAGGATGCCCCCCTAACGCATTTTGAGAAAAAAATCACCCATTTTGCTGTTTCTTCCCACTGCAATTTCAACGAGCGAGTGCCGAAATTTAAGCACGTCGCCGACATGAGCTACTTGCCATAATGGGCCATAAATAATGGAACACCAAGATAGACACCCAAAATACTATCAACCTTATTATGGGTACCCCAAACAAGGTACCTCTGATTTTGGGAAACCCTCATGACTGTTTCTGCCTCCAACTTGCAGGACATCAACCCTCCTGGAGCCCTCCCAAAACTTACATTGAGCTGTTTGCTGTGGATGAGGTGGACCCCCTACCCAGCAATAGTGACTATAAGGGATAATGGGGAATATATTAGGGTCCTCTTATATTCTTATTATACCACTATTACAGGGTGGGGGGTCCTCCTGTGGATCTTGTAGGTTACTTCCTTTTCAGGACATCCCTAAAACAATCGGCGTTGGTAAAAATGGAAATTCTGAAAGAGTTAGCTCAAGCAGTACTGCTGATAATAAAGCCGCCACCACCACCACCGCCGCCGCCGCCACCACCACCACCACCACCACCACCACCACCGCTAGAGTCATAGCCGTGAGCACAGTCAGTACTGAGTAATGTCACTTCCCTTCAGTTGCTGGGGGCAACACGAGTGGCCCGGCAGCGTCAAAGGGTCTGCCTGCCAGGAAGGTGCTAAAATGTACGCCCCCAGAAACTAAGATGGACCCTTATTCAAAGGCGCTTTGTAGACTACTGTCCTTTTGAAGGGGGGCGATGCGGGACTACATACTAGTTGGGAGGAGTGTACTTCCAGCTCTGTCTCACGTGGCTTGTAGCAAATGCGTGAGCTGATCTCGGAACTTCTGACGACATCCAGCGTTGCAGGCGATATACCGTGGTCTTTGGGGGTGGATATTGCCTTCCTACACAAGGTCAGACCCTAAACCCTAGACCCGAAACCCTAAAACCCTAAAACCCTAACCCCGGTCCACTTTCTCAAGCCTGGTTTGCAGGGAAAGCTCAGCAAACAGTTTCCAGAAACCACAGGCTCCAAAAAGGTACACCCTCAACTTTTGGCAATCCAACCGCAAGAGCCGGAAAAGAAGGAGTCCTCGATTTCAAAGGCTTCCTCTGGCCGGTAGGCTCATCCCTTCTGGCACTTCTGTACATGTTTTCTCGTACAACCTAGCTAGGTATATTACGAAACAGTACAGTAGTGCTTTCAAAAATCGGAACTCCTTGCGGATGCAGGTTGTTATCCGGTCATACCTTGAGTGGTTTCCCAGCGCAACATATGGGAGCTTGTCAAACTGATGGTCCTTTTTGGGTACCCTAAACATTGGGGGCCATGTTCTTACAAGTACCCGGAAAGAGACCTTAGTTTCGACAACCTACCATATGGGGGCCCCAGGAAACAACACCTTGACAACTCTATCCACCCTCCCGAAAAAACGAACATGGAACCCCAAAAAGGGCCCTTGCTGGCTGCTGTTCAGGAACTTAACTGAAGTTACTATACAAATCCTATCATTTACCATATACCCAGAATATGGTGAAACCCTAATCCCTAAACCCTAAACCCCTAACCCTAAACCCTAAACCCTAAACCCTAACCCTAAACCCTAAACCCTGAACCCGAGTTGAGCTCCTTAACAGCAACCCGAAGTGGGCTCTATGCAGACTAGTGTCCTCGTTGCCCAGGGGGCTATGGGGGCTCTACACTACTTGGGGGAGGGCACATAAGAGAATCATGAAAAGCGGTTTAGGGTTTAGGGTTTAGGGTTGTCGACATGTTGGTCACATTCTAGGGGTACTCAACATAGTCGGGCCGCTTTATAAATGAGATCTAAGCATGTCAAAAAAAATGCGCTCTAAGTTTGACAACTACGGATACATTGAGGCTTGCCACCTAAAACCCTACACCCTGAACTCCAAACTCCACACCCCCATCACCCAACCTTAGGACTTAGGGCTACGGGCTTTAGGGTTCAGGGGTTTAGGGTTTAGAGGTTTAGGGTTTAGAGGTTTAGGCTTAGGGTCCCTAAACCCTAAACCCTAATCCCTAAACCCTAATCCCTAAACCCTAAACCGCGCAAGGCTTCTGCATGCGGCCTTGTCGTCCGGCAGCTCCCCTTCTGGCCCTTCAAGGTCCGCGCTCGGCCTTTCGCGGAGAACGCATGGGGGACATACGGGCTATGCAGGGTTTATTAGGGTTTAGGCTTACATTAACTCTAAGGGATTTGGAACCCC
>CAJNIZ010045802.1:12525-35858 GCA_905231905.1 Symbiodinium pilosum
CCCTAAACCCCAAACCCTCAAAAAATGTAAATCCCCCACCTCGCCGCATGGCTGCCATGTCCAGGCGGAGCTGCTCGGCGAAGAGCTGGCCGATGCGCTCGAAGAGCGCTCGGTAGACGGGGTCGCTGTCGTAGCGCTTCCTTGACATGGTTTGGGGTTTAGGGTTTAGGGATATGGGGTTCAGGGTTTGGGGTTTGGGGTTTAGGGTTTAGGGTTTGGGGTTTAGGGTTTAGTGTTTAGGGATATGGGGCTTAGGGTTTAGGGTCTGAGGGCTATATTATCCCCCTATAATGGAGAATCAAATGGAAAAGAGAATGGAAAATGAAATGGAAACTGGGGTTTATAGGGATATATGAGCTATAGTCTAAACTCCTAGTATCCCTCTTAATAACCCCGAAAATACTTTCTATAGGATCCACTGTATAACCCTCTGTCAGGAGTTTAGACTATAGCTCAAACAGAGGGGTTTGGGGTGGACTTCATGTTTCTTGAATGTCCTCACCTGGGTTTTAGGTGACACCCCCATATCCTAAACCCCAAGCTTTTTATCCTAGCTTCAAGCCTTCAGCCCTGTGAAGCCCAGCTTAACTCTAAAAACTTACAGGTGCTCAAGGAAGACTCAGGGTGTGTTGTACTATGATACGGGACTATGTAATTCAGGGATCCGCTCCACCCACTGCCAGCCCTAAACCCTTTAGGGTTCAGCGCTAATAATAATCATGCGTTTTCCACCCCCCCCAAGCCCTCCTGAAGCCCCTTAGGCCCTTTAAACCCCTTTGCGCTCTTTTTAAAGACCACCCTTTTAAACTCCTAAACCCCCTTAAGCAACAACAAGGAAAAGGAGGGCACCCTGCGGGGCAAGCGTCAGCGCTTCAGCTGCCATTTCCAGGCGAGAACCTGGCTTAGAGTAGATTTACAATTTGGTTCGGTGGTTTGGGGGTCTCCTTTTTGAGGGGTGTCGTTTTGGGCTATATTGGGGTCCCCCCGTTTTTGGGAAGGTACCATATACAGGCATTACATACGGACCTATTGGCAGGATGAATGGTTTAGGGTTCACACCCTAAACCCTCAACCCTAAATCCTAAACTCTCAACCCTAAAACCCTCAACCCTGAACCCTCAACCCTAAACCCTATTGGGCTGGAGTGCCTGGCCGATAGTTGCCCACGCCCGGGATGCCAGCATCCTCCAGGGTGTACCTGGGTAGTTCCCAAGATTAGGGCTTTTTTTGTTTAGGGTTTTAGGGTTTAGGGTTTAGAGTCCGAAAATTAAGGTCCCATTTTAGTACCCCAATTAGAGGTATATAAAGGTTCTATAAGGATAATGGAAAAGAAAATGGAAGCTACTGTTGAGGGTTTAGGGTAGTTCCCAAAATTAGGGTTCGATGATTTGTCGCAAAGAGTGGTTAGGTTTATGGCACAAGGCGTAGGGGAATCCCGGGGTTGCGGATACTAAAAGGGGTGCAAAGGGACTGGAGCTTTCAGAGTTTAGGGGTTATATAGGGTTTAGGGTTGGTATAGGGATGATGGAACAGAAAATGGAAACTACTATAATGGGTTCTATAGGGTTTAGGGTAGTTCAGCATGCAAGGGCTTAGGCAGGTGCAGGCAGGTGCAAGCGTGAAGGATAATTACACACTTTGTGGTATGCTCAGCAATCGAATAGAATTCACTTTAGAACGGTTTGGGGGTATCCTGGTGGTTTTAGGACTTAGGTTGCGCGGCTCAACTTTGTCTTGTCAACAGTTCTTGGCTATGGGTAATGTACATGGGCTTGCTATTGAAGAGCATACTTAAGAGTTTGTTCCAATGCCCTAAAACCCCTAAACCCTAAACAGTAACTTTCGGTTTCTTTTCCATTATCCCAACATATACTTCAGAGTTTGTCCAAAGGCCAACAACCTTGTTTCCGCCGTTCAAACTATCTGGCAAGCGTGATGATGAGATGAGACGAGCCATCGTCTTAATCCCTAGGATCCCCCCTAATAACCCCTAGAATGGTCCCCTACATAATCCCATACATAACCCTTTATGGAGTTTAGATTATGGTTCAAATGGCTCGTCAACTTCGCTTTCAGTAACTTGTCGCACGAACAGGGATCAGTACCCCAAAGCCCAAATTCCATCCCCAAGACACTGAAGTATGGCTTCCTGGGTGTTCCTTGTTTGTAGGGTTAAGGGTTTAAGATGTGGGGTTTAGGGTTCAGGGTTTAGGGTTCAGGGTTTAGGGTTCAGGGTTTAGGGTTTAGGGTTTAGGGTTTAGGGTTTGGAAGCCTGTGGGTATTCACCTGTTGTATCTACAAGCGTCTAGCATGAGTTCCCCAGCTGCTTGGAGCCGCGTTGCTTGCGGTCCGCTGGTGCGTCCTGCAATGCTCTGCTTGTTCAACAACTTGGAGTTTGGGGTTTTGGGTGAACTATGCGGCACATGCATGCGCTCGCGCAACCGGCCAACCAATGTGAAGCTTGAATAGAATTAAGAAGGGAGCCCTCGCATAACCCCCATGATAGTCCTATGTGATCCCCTTATAGACACAACATATCACCTGGACTTGCACTGCTGTCGTTGTTATCGCCTAGGTGGTGCTCTCGTTGCCGTGGCCGTGTTCCGAAGTCCTAAAACCTGAACTCTGTCTCTGAACTGCACCCTAAACCCAAAACTCTGCACCCCTAACCCCCAAGAGCGTAAGAACTTTAACCAAAAGACTCAAACCCTGAGCCCTCAACCCTAAATCCAATCCATGTGATCCTCAATCCAGCAACCGTTCAACCTAGATTCCTAACCCTGAGCCTTGAATCCCAATTCACTACATCTCCAAGCCTTGCTACTCGGTCTTAGTTTAGGGTTTAGGACCAGTTTAGGATTTAGGATTTAGGGTCTATGATTTAGGGTCACCCTACACCCTAAGCCCTACACCCTGCAAGCCAAATCCTGGACCCTAACACCTACACCCACACCCCAAGACCCCAGACCCTGTGCCCTGAAAACCTACATACACCCCCAACCCTAAATAGTAGTTTCCATTTTCTTTTCCATTCCCATATTTATCCTGTACGAGCCCTTCATAATCCCTACATAGCCTAAACCCTGAACCCAAAACCAGGTCCTTGCAGCGCTTATAATGGCTGTAGAGAGCCAAGTCCCGCTGCAGGCTACGTTCCTGTCCCTCGCAGATGCGCGCCAGCACCTTTCTCAAACACTTAGCCGTTTCGGGTTTAGGTTTTTAAGGTTTTGGGTTTGAGGTTTAGGGCTTCGGGTTTAAGGGTTTAGGGTTCAGGGTTCCAAAATGAAAAGGGAACCCTGTATAGCCTCCCTTGGAAGGCTATGTGGCGCGGCTTGAAGATTATGGCGCGTGTCTGCTATAATACGACCTGACATGTTTAGGGTATCCTGAGAAAGGGGACCTCAACTTTGTCAACCCGCCAATTTACTTCCTGCCCCGAAAGCGTGTGGGCACGAAAGTTGCGAGCAGGAAAGTGGTGGAGTGAATCTGGGACTGTAGGGGATTTTATCCGGACTTTTGTAAGAATCCACTCCGCCACTGCCTGTTAAGCACCAGTACGTTTAGAGGTTGCGATTTTTTCGGTTCTGGCTTCAGGCTTCGGCAAGCCTTTAGTGTAGGGTGTAAGACCTCGGGCTTGGGGCTCGGGACTTCCGGTTTAGAATTTGAGCTTTAGGATGCAAGGTGTTCGATTGTCGATACGGATTGAGATGCTGGCATCGAGTGGTTACACAATGATGCAGCAGGCGTTATGTAAGGCTCCCTTGGACCCCATGTCTGAACCTCAAAGCCTCGACTATGAAGGATAACAAAACAAGCGAGGCAGAAATATGTTTAAACAATTTGGGGAAAATGTTTCCCCCAATTGTTTAGTTGGAGCCTAATTATCTGAACGGAGCGTGCCTCCAGCAGGCCCTTCCAGTAGTTGCACTCAGGCACCAAATGCAAATTGGCCAAGAGCGTGGCTGGGTCCTGGTGCCCAAGCTGCACGTTTTGGAATTTGGCAGATTTGGAGTAAAGACCCGCCGCTTTGCGGTTTAAGGTTTGAAGCCTGTTCTTTTTTCTGAAGTCTAATGTTGGAGACACATCTCGCCCCTTTGTTGACAATTTCCGGAGTCTTCACCTTCTTTGCAGCGCTACTGTTAGTTGCCCGGTTCTTCCGTTCATGTCTATTCATAGAAAGTCATTAAGCGCGACTCCCCTTGAAATCAGGATCTAACTCTGGGAGCCCCAAGGGGCCGGGGCCCACAATCATCAACCGTAAACCTCAAACGGTAAGCCCCGAAACCCTAGACCCTCTAAATCCCTTACCCCACCTCCCCAGAACCCTTAACCCTCAGCTCACCCTGCAGCCACCATTGCAGTAATGTCCTTGTACCACAGCCATACCATGGCGTCGTAGAAGGAGTAGCGGTCCTGCGGTCCGTCTCCGGATCACACTTTGGGCTTCGGGTTTTCAAAGAATTCCTGCAAGTTAGGGGTTTAGGGCTTGGGCTTCCATTAGTATCAGTCAGGGCAAAAGGTCTAGGATTGAGATTTTGGGTTCTAGAATTTGTGGCTTACGCCTTGGGGGTGCATGATTGGCTTATTACAAAACAGACCGGTTCCCCTGTTCAAGAATACCCGCGATTCTGGCAATATAAAGTCATAATGGGAGTCTTCAATAATCGGGGTGGCAGGTGTGCTTTGCACGGAATAGGTGAATACTGCTTCGATGACATTTCCACATGATAGTGCGGTCCTGCCCATTATCTACTATCAGTCTTACGGCTGCGGAATCACAAAGTAGACGGCATCATGAAACGCCTGAAAAGCTTGAGCTAGTTATAGTCACAGTAAGTAAAACCTGGACTCGGACGCTCAAAATAAGACCATGGTCCTGCTTGCCATCCCGAGATCCAAGCAACAGTATCTGCTTGAGGCAGACCTTCACTGCGGTGGTTAGCATCCTTATGAGAAGAATAGAAAGCCAAAAATGTCACGTACACATATGTACACACACGCATATGTGTACATATACTATATATATATATATAGAGAGAGAGAGGGAGAGAGAGAGAGAGAGAGAGAGATTGACAGTGAGCGCGAGCAGAGAGAGCGAGAGCGACTCTTCACGCTGTAGGGAAGTTTCCGTCCCCGAAATCCAGAACCTAAAACTTAAACCCCATACCCCAGAAACTGATATTTACCCAACAAAAACGAACCCAAAAAAATACAAAAGTCTTCAAAAAAATGCCCAGCAGACCTCCGGGCTCTCAGCCCAAGCCTTGTCCAGCAGTCCCTTCAGCTGCGTGTTCTCCTGAGTAGCGATGTTTTGGTATTTTTGCACGAAGTGAGATAACATTCTTTTTATAATTGACCACATGCAAAAGGATAATATGATCCTGCGGAAAACGCGGGACTGTAGCCTTGTTGTTTGAAATACGGGTTTAGAGGTTACGGCTTCAGGGTGTTAGGGCTTTCGGGTTTTTAGGGTTTTCGGGCTTAGAGTTTTAGGCTTTGGGCTTCAGGATGAAGCGTTTCAAATATCTAGGTTTTAGGGTTTAGGTCTTAGAGTTTAGGGTTTAGGGTTTAAGGTTTAGGGTTAGGGGGTTCAGGGGTTGAGGTTTCGAGCTTCAAGTGTAAAACCTGGGTTCAGCATAGTATGTGAACATGTAGAGTGGATTGACGACCCGGACAATCGTTTTCCCACTCAGCCTTCAAAGGTGAAATCCTGGGGGCCGATTCCCAGAGGCATCTTGCTTCTAAAGTAGGCTTGCGCAAACATGAATACAAAACATGACTCAACAAAGATTCAGTTTCCCTTGGCTTCCCCTGCGGAACGGACTGGAAGAAAAAGTCCAGGTTGGCGGAACCTGTGTCCTGAAACATCTTGCCCCCGACTTCTGTGTCCGCCAATGGCCTCTCCTAAGTGTGCGTTCTGACACCTATGACAAAGTCAAATCCTTACAGACTTTAGCAAGGAAATAAAACCTAACAACGCAGCTCAATTTGACTTCAACTTGAAAAATTGGAGCCCCAGTTGCCGGGTCGACAAAGGACATGATGTGCTTCACCACGTCACGCCTACCGACACTGGGCCAAAGCAGTGCGCTGCAGGCCTCCTTGTCCAGGCACCTGAGCCTGCGCCTGACACAGGCACGCATTCTTGCCATGTCTCGTCGCAAAAACGAAAAATTCCCATTCATGTGCCCCATCAATTTACAATCCTACCTCCCCCCAAGTACTATAAAGCTGAAACCCCAACTTTAAAAGCAAAAACAAGCTTGGCGCCTCAGGACGGCTTCTGTGGAGACTGCTGACACAGGAACCCGGAGCTTTGCCGAGCCAAACGTGCGGGGCGCTTGCGGAAGCACCATGCGCCTCGGCGCGAGGCTTGCAAGGTTCAGGGTATCGATTGTCAATTTTCGGGCGTGGGTTTGATTAGGGTTTAGGGCTTAGGATTTCAGGTATAGGGTGTAGCGTGTAGAATGATACTTTCGGGGAGGTTTTAAGCCCAGAACATCTCCAGCACAGAAATATGGTTCCTCCCCTAAACCCCTGAACCCTAAACCCCATGGTCTGGGATGACTAACCTCCCCAGCAAGCTGGAACCCCAACAAAAAGGTCTCAACAGGCGCTAGATGTTGCTCCACCGGCTCCATGTTCATTGGGGTTAAAGGTTTGGGTTTAGGGTTTAGGGTTTAGGGTTTAGGGTTTAAGGGTTGGGTTTAGGGTTTAGGGTTTAGGGTTTAGGGTTTAGGGGTTGGGTTTAGGGTTTAAGGTTTAGGGGTTTAGGGCTTTAGGGTTTAGGGGCCCAAGACACACGCTCTAAACATGTATGTGTCATGTGCTTCTATACATGTATACATCCTGTTCAATAAACAACCAAAAGAAACGCATAGGGTTCCATGTTAGGTTACCAAGTTTTCCCATATGACATACCTACATATTATGCGTGGGATACTCCTATACATATTCCATCCATGTACTCCTTAGATATCATAATATACGGGGTTCCATGTTGCTTGGGTGAGTCTCAAGAAAGGTTTATAAGCCCAAACCCTAAACCCTACACCCTACCATCTGCAGAATGAAGACACTGCAATGATGGAACACCTGTAAATTTATACCTCAAAATCCAAATGTGGACTGGATTGAGATGACTGACCACCTAGAGAGCCCTTTTGTACCCAAATAGTATGCCTTGCCGGCTTTTTTAATGTAGTGCTGGTAGGCCTATGCCCTAAACCCAAAACAGAAACCCTAAATTGCAGTTTTCATTTTCTCTTCTATCATCCACATATAACCCCTATATAACCCCAATATAACCAAAGCCCCCAAACCCTGAACCAAGATCTCCTTGCAACTTTTGGCGCCTCCTTTCGAGGCCCTTAAGCTCACTAGGCCCGCAAAGGCCCAGAAACCCGCTGTCCTGTAGGGTTTAGGGTTTGGATGGGTTTGGCGCGTGGGGCTGGCGTTTTAGGTATGGGGTTGGACTTTGGGGTTTGGGGTTGGAGTTAGTGTGTTGGAGTTTTTTGTTTGGGTTTAGGATTAAGGTTTTGGCGTAAGGTTTCAGGATTTTTGGAGAAATCAGGGTTGGCTCTTGAGTCAGGGCCCGGGGTGTTGGGATGAAGCCTGTCCCAAAGAACGCTGAACAAGAATTACGGACAAACTCGCAGCAGCCACTCCATTCACAGGTTTAGGGTTTAAGGCTGAGGGTTTAGGGTTACATCCCCAACCGTAATCTCATGACGGTAGGAATGGCACTAGCAACCGGAATCGCATAAGTCGTACTTGGTCCAACTTATTTGGATACCTTCCAAGCAGAAGGTCAAAGTCCTGTAACCGCAAAACTAGGTGATACCCCCAAGTTCTATAGGGGGTCAGGGTTTAGGGTTTAGGGTTATGGGTGTACCGCACTGGGCACCCAGAAAGGTTTGGCCCTAAACCCTAAACACGCAGAATAACCCTATGTGATCTTCATATGGTCATATACCCCGAGTATCCCCTAGGGCACGGGCTTTTCAAGAACAACGCTAAACCTCTAAACCCCAAACCTCTAAACCCTAAACCTCTAAACCCTAAACCCTTTAAACCCTGAACCGTTCCCTTAAGAAGTACCACTTCGGGGCTGACCTCGGCCTTGAGCTTGGCATCAGCGGGCCACTTCATGCCAGGGTCCAGCTTCCGGGAACCTGTAATCCCCTTGGACCTACGAAAAAATGCTTAAGGAACTCACCGTAAGTTACCATAACATGATTTAGGGTTTTGGGTTGGTTTCTGTTAAGGAATTTAAATGAATTACCATGATCGGTATTTATAGCAAAAAATAGGGTTCCCCCAAAAGAGTAACTTTTAAATTGAGCTCCTTAACAGCAACCCAGTAGACCTATAAAAAAAATTGTTTGTGTCGTAGTTCCTAGCGCCTATACTACATAAAAATGAAGAATAACTCCTAATGGGTTGCGTAGGAGGAACTGGCTGGAGCTCGCTGGCAATTCGGCATCTTCACTGCGCAAGCGAGGCTCTAACGGCCTGGGGATTCACTGATCAAACCTGCTGCTGCTTGGAGCCAGGAATCACAGGCGAGTAGCGTTTTGTCAGTGGTGATCCAAGTAAGGCTATGTTCTGTAAACAGATTCTATTACCAAAAGGAAGATATGATCCTACTCTATATTGGGTACCATACTATCCGCAGATCGAATACAGTCAGGCGACGGGCGGACCGGTGGAACTGCACTAAAATACTTAGCACCGCTGCAGGGATAAGATTTGTTATGCCAATAGAATACTCTGGCATTGGTGCTACAAGGGTTAAGGGTTCAGGGTTCAGGAGAATGTGCCTGGGTGGAAACTATAGGCATAGGGTGTTTTGGCCTGGAAACAGAATACAGGGAAATTCTGAGTAGGGCCATTGTCTGGCATACAGGGAAAAACACTGAAAACCCCAAAACCCTATACCCTTAAAACTCATCTGACCTGGGGAAAAAATGTCTACTCTGATACGACAAAACATATGAAACAGGCTTCCATGTTAGTTTTGGTGTATATACTGGGGTAATATAGGGACAATTAGATAGGGTTATATAGGGAGTATAGGGGACATATAGGGGTACTAAGCATATGAAACCGAAAGCCTAGCGAGATCAGCACTTGTTGATGTAGCTACACCCCAAACCCTATTCCTAAACTTGATGTAGCTCCACTGGCCTATGTGTCAGCGCTTGGATGTACGGCACGCTCGCTTGAAACAACATAATCTGCAGATCAACTCGCAAGACAGCAGAAGACGTACTGGGATTGGTAGGGAATCAAGGAATATAATCCCTACATAATCCTTATACCCTATACAATGTACGTATCTCCTCGGGCCCGCCTAAGCCAAAGTAAGCAGAAAAGCAGCAGCATCCATAGTAGACGCTCCCGTTGCCTGAAGATCGGCAATCCCCGATAAAGAGGCTAAACTCAGAATACGTGTGTCCTTCGGGAAATCCCTCAACTCCAATCAGGAATCCAGGACACTAAACCACAAACTCTTTGTTCTATCCCCTGCACCCCCCAACCTCCTGGATTACCCCGCCTGGAGGCTTGAACAACGGGAATATTGCTTCGGGGCGTGATAGGCTAAAATTATCCATGGGGGAAGATACAATCTTTCTAAGATGAAGGCTTGTGCACTAACCCCTAACCCTAAGCTCTAAACCCCCAGCCCTAAACGACCCAGCACCGGCCGGGGTCCGAGCAAGCAATAGCCAAAACCAAGTCATGAGGCTGGCAACACCTGCAAGTCAGATTCCTAGCTCGGGTTCGCGTCCTAAGGGCCCTGCTAAAGAGTCTCAAACCTTACATCCTATACGGTTCCGGATTTAAAGTTGAAGTTGCCAGGCAGTTAGATTTAGCACTTGCTGTCTGAGCGCTGCAGATCTCGCAAAATCGCCATGAACATGCTGGGGGTAGAAGTGCGCTGAAAGAAGCATTGGGGGGAATTCTCTGCGTCCCCTCTTGCAAGCTCATATCAAGCCGTTTCCACAGAAAACACATGCAGTGCTGGCGCTTTCCCTTTTAGGCTTTACCGTGGAGTGGTGTTTGGTGGTGAAAGGTTTTTCTGTTGACTTTTACCCACACGCAACATGCAATCCGCTTTAGTCTTGAGCCTTGCCTATAAGGGGCCAAGCCTCTGAACCCTACGTCAAGGTTCAGAATATAGTTTGTTCCTCAAGGTTTGAAACTGCGGATTGTTGGTTTTTGCTTGCACCTTCGTGGTTGCTGTATCCAGGTGCTCGGCCTTCTTCATGACGTTATCAAGCCAAGCCCTGAACACCAAGCAAGAAGGTAGGGTCCGTGAAACGGTCACCGGAACCATCTGGCCTATAATGATTGCTTATGTTGGTATTTCCCAAAACAGCGCACAATTCGCCACAGTACCCCTTACAGGGGACCCCCTCATTTCCCTACACTTCTCTCCGCTATACATCCGCAGGATCGCTTAGGGATGTACTGAAATCTACGGAAACCCCCACATGCCCAGCTTGCCTCGTCAGCGTTGACCAGCTCCCCATGCCTGCCCAACATTATGTTATATGACGTTTATACCGCCCCAACTTCCATTTCGGTGTCCATTTCCTTGTCCATTGAAGAACACAGGTGCAAAGATAGAAAGAGCAAAGCTGGCAAGCAGGTAGCATACTGCAAGGGGCTTCAAGCAACGGAGTTTACATCTCAGCACACACAGCTGTATAAATGTCATGATGACATGACCGTGTTCTTGCCTGCTTTCCTCCAGCTTTGAATCTGTTACAGCCATGTCAAAACTCACAGGGGGGCAACCAGCAGCATGCACACATGCCATCTCAGTCTGCAGATACCGGATGCCATTTCTTTGAAGTTCAGCCCCCTGCCTTGGTCCAAATCTGCAGGAATCATTGCAATGCAAACTGCGCAACTGGGATGTCCCATCCAAGCGCTTCCATTTGTGTGCTGGGTGGATGGTCTCCGGCTAACTGTTGGCAAGCATAATATCGCTGTCCTGAAGTTGGAAGTGGAATGGAAGAAGGATCGACATCAAACATGGTGCTGCTTGTGGCCGAAACGGCGTCACACCGAATAATAGCACGCAGAGACAACAAACATGCGTGGAGACTACCATGTTTGCACCTCAAACATAGGGATGAACATAAAATAGACCATGTTGCTGCATTGCATGCCGCCAAAATGAACCGCACTTCTCCCCCTCAGCCTGCACAGCCACCATCTTGCCAGAAGAATCTGTTTCTTTGCCTCTTTCAAAATCCTGCCTTACAAAAGAGACAAAATGACAGTTTGACAGCGAATCCCAACACGGCTCGTCAAGATGATAATTGACAACCTGCAAACAAAACGGAGGGACTACAGTAGAAAGCGTTGATTTTACACCTCAACTCCAACCATGACGGTCCTGAATTTGTCCTAACAGCAAAGCCTGGGTTTCCCTGTTGTTTTGCCGCACGCTCTGCATGGTCCAAGTGACTTGCCTTCTGCTCCGCAAGGCTCAGTCACCATCTCCAGGGCCTGAGCGCATTACTACTCCCGGTGTAGGGTTTAGGATTTAGGGTTTAGGGTTCCCGCGGCTGTGGACCAGGACTATATTACCGACCCTGCTTTAATATGACACCAGAATCTACCAAAGCAGCCCTTTATGAACCAAGGTAATCGCTAAGCCCTTGCTCAGGATACCTCCACTACGTAACCCTGAAAGGTATCTCCAACATGTGCTGAAAATCCTTAATCTATTACAATTGTGACCTGCTTGATAAGGTATGTAATAACTATCTAAATGTCTAAAAAGCTCAAGATTACGCCCATACCAATTGGCGCACCGTAATGTACGGCATGATGTACTCAAGACTAGCCTTGGTATAGGTGGGCCGAGCAGTTGTCTGATTGGGGGCCGGAGTCATCGCATCACACCCTCAAAAGGATCTGGGTTGGACAGCAAATGTTCTTTAAGATCGTTACCTTCAACACCATGACCCTCGATTCCAGCCTATCCGTGGTAAAGAGCCCGACTCCCACTGTTTGAATGATTTTTGCGCGGGAGCCACGATGATGGAATTCCCTGGGCCAAATAACATCTCTGAAGCCAAGGATCGCAGATTTGAGAGTTAGGTTCTTAAAGACCCTCTTATTTGTTGAAGGTTAGGGCTATCATGGTGAAATTATTTGCGCTGGGTTTGGGACATGTGAATGCAAAATTGGTAACCTTCCACGCTATGTCATAGATTTGCATCTAGCTGGTCAGGATGCGCGGGTCTGGGGATCAGCTACTTGCAAAATTGTGATAGTCATGAGGTATGTTCATATCCTTCCTGGTCCAGGATCGCGACGGGAAATTTGCAGCGTGCTGCAGGCAACAAGTTGCGCTGTCCCATGGCAACTTACTTTGTTGTTTGGATTGACGTGTCCCCCTCCTCCTCCTCTCCCAAGTGGTAGAAGGGAGCGATGAGTGCTTCCAGTGGGAAGGGGGGTTCTGATGAGTGATGCCATGGGTGGACTCCATCTAGGCCTGCTCAATGACTAAGCCCCTCACATCACAGCTGCCCTGGCTTCAGCGGGCCTTGCCTCGGCTGGGAGCAAATGCCAATATTGATTCTACCACAGGATCATTTAGGGGTTATTCAGACGATCCACTTCCACTCCCTTCTAACGCACTAGCAGGAAGACCCTCAGGACTGGGCCAGTCTTTCATTACTGCGGTACTGGTAGCTGCGCGGTCTAAGATTTTGGGCTTTGGGAACAAGATCGCTCCCCCGGGTGTTTCTCAACATGGCGCGTCCCTTGCTGTTGTTTTGTTTTACTGTTCTGGGTTGGCCCCTGACACCCTTTGAAAAATACTAGTATATAGGGTCCCTTGTTAAAGCCATTGGGAAAATATTAAATATCCCAAGGGCCTACCCAGCGTTAGAGGTTCTATTTCCTGGGAGTCTGAGGAGCTTTGAATAGGTGCCTCTGAGGCATTGCACAGGGAACATGTTGAGAAACTCCCACGATGGCTTCAAAGAGGGGCCTCAACATTGCGGACATTTGGAGCGTTAGCTGCTCAAATTAGTGAGAATGGAGAGAATCACGGCTCTGTAAGTCTGTCAGTCCCTTCAGGTGCTCCTGATAATACTTGAACAACTCTCATGATGATTACGAAGATTACTCAAGCCCGCTCGGGTCGGATGACTCAGCTGCGGCCTTACACACAGTTGAGGGTGTCGGGTTTAGAGTTAGGGTTTGCTAGCTGCTTCAGGATTTTCCGAAACCGGAAGTCAAGGCTATGGGGGTAAGGGGGGGAAGTTGATGCTTACGTGGTTGGTGGTTTGGACTTTAGGTTCTTTGGGTATGTGTAGGTTTGAGCCTTCTGGTAACTAGGACTAGGACCTCCTGCCCCAAGATTACAACCCCCAACCCTGTTGGCATCAAACATTTCATTGTAACACATGACAAGTATGTTAAAGATGCCTAGTAGGAGAGGCATGGGTTTGTTTATCAACCCTAAATCATACACCCGAAATAGTTTGACCGTAGTTTCCTTTTATCCATTCCGCTAGGTAGTGGGGAGGTTAATATTGTGGGGACTTATTCAGCCTTGAGCTTCGAGGAAATAAAGCGAATCGAGATAAAGCTTCTGATGGTGACAAGACGAGCCCTTGAGAAGCACCACCTGCTTAGATCTCCCAATGCTCAACGCCTTGAGAGCAGAAGCATTACCGATACTATGACCGTACTTCTTATGACTGCTGACGTCTGTACAACTGCTGTGCAGATTCTTTCTGCTGCTGGATGCTCATCAGGAGCACTGTTATCACGGTTCAACAGGCTCCTCTGGTCAGACATGTCTGGGGCACCGCTGTTTTTAGGATTGCCCATTTGCATCGATTGTTCGTCCTGCGGCCGTTTAGGGTGTCAGGTTTGGAGTGTTTGGGCCTGGTCCGGTGCATGATTATTCTTGCTATTATTACTACTATCATTAGAATTATGCCATTGTCACTTTTTCTGTGCCAGGCCCTCCCAAATCCTATCTGGGATTTCCAACAATGGAAGGACCCCATATCGTACTGTCCATCATAATACCGGGTTTCCAAAAATTGTTCATCATTTTCGGAAACCATCATATCCCGAACTTAAGGACACCTAACGACCTAATGTACACACCGACCAATATTCCCAAGTAACGCCATATACACCCAACCAAAACCATAACAATCCCCTCTTTATTCACCCTAATCCCCGAATACAACTACATATTCACAGTTTCCATCTTATTTTCCGTTTATTCATTTCCTGCACCTCCCTACAAAACCTCTGCATTATGGAGCCACGCGACTGCGCCGTTTGAAGGGCTGAAAGGGGGTCTCTGGAAAGGCCCGACCCAGGGTTGGGTCGACCTGTATCCGCTCACCTGAGGCATGTAGGAAATAAGGATACCATCCAAGAATGTAGTAGAAATGAAGAAGAAAATGGAAATTACTCATTAGGTCTTCGGGTCTAGGGATACGGATTAAGGATATTTCTCCAATACTAAAATATCCAGGGATTGCATGGGGATGACAAAGGTGAAGTACAGGAACTGCCTGAAAACCAGCAGGCGTGACATGCTAAATAGCATCGTCCCATACAAGGCGTAGCCACACTGAATGAGCAAAGCTCAAACTTGTGTAGAAGCCAGAATAATTACCAATGTCACTTTGAATTCTGTTTGAAGCACCCTTTTCTGCAATCATATACTGTAATGAATGTAGGACCATAATGTGGGTAACTATCTAGCCCCCTATAATATTGCCTTTAATGTCCATGAGCATGCCGCCAAGATCTTGATCCTAGACTGCGCACTTAGGCCCTCTAGCTCCCATACACTTGTTAATTATGGGCCTGTTTAATTTTGCATTCCGTTCTCCATTTTGGTAACCTGAAGCAACCTAGTAAACCGTGTAGCCCCTTGGGGTTCAGGGCATGGTTCTTACGGGCTGCAGTGCTCAAGTACAAGGGTTGCACTTGCCTTGTGGTATTGGGAGCCTGAAGCCCAATAATTTGGGTACTTGGACCCTTTGGGGTTATCTCAATACTTACTTTGAATATACTGCTTCAGAACAAAAACGGGTCTCACGAAGGCCAAAAGCTGCGGTGACGGTACCAGCGCTCAAAAAAAATACTTTTAGCCGCCCTATCATAATTTGCGTTTAAAGGCTTAGAGGTTAATGTTTAGAGTAAAATTGTAAGAAAGCCAAAAAAGCCAAAGTCCCAAGAGCCAGGCTAAAGCCAGCCAAGACAATTCAGACAAAGTTCGCTGCAGATCTGCTTTTGGTGGTGTTCGGCCGGTCTCATAGGTTTGGGGTTTAAACTCTAGTGCTTAGGGTTGAGGCTATAAACATATATATATAACCCTTAGACCTTGATAACCTGATTCAACACCCGCAGCACGAAACCCTGTAGTACACATGAGATGCTGACTTGATTTTGGGAAATCCCAGTCCCTATACACCACTATAATCTCAGTTTCCATTTCATGTTCCATTTTTTCTGTTTGATTATCCATTATTGGGCGGGGATGTCTCTAAACCCCAGACGCTATGTTATCCCTAGATCCGCTATAAACCCCTTGAACGGTACCCGTATTTTGGGAAACCCACCCCTCTATAACATTGCATAAGCTGCAGATATGGCTTTAAAATTCACTCCCACCGGCCTGGTCTAGCTAAGAAAGCTTCGGATCTAGAGAAATTCAGGTTTAGAGTTCAGGGTTTGTAGGCTTTTCAGGGTAGTTTGAGATTCGAAGTTTATGGCTTGTAGCAAAATGCTAGTTACTGGATGTTGGCCTCTTCTTCCAGCCATCTGTACATGTCACGGCCTGAGGGATCCACGGCAAACGCCCAACCCTAAAGCTTAATCCCACCCTACTAAACCTGCATACCTAAACCCAAAACCCTAATACCTCAACCCAAATCCTTAAGCCCAAAATCCTGAGCCCTTACTCCTAAACTCTGATAAACACACACGATGTTTAATGAAAACGAATGCTTTGAACTTGAAGGCCTTCTACTAGCGCTTGAACCTCACAGCGGTTTGCTTCAATGACCCCGAACAAACCCTGAATGTTGGTGTAAGCTTTGGGGCCCATGAAAAACCAACTTTTCTGGCTCTAGAAGTACGACATAAAGAGTAAGTGCGGGAAACACGTTGAAAAATCGTCCAAACTTATCCCTTAAAACCTCAAACCCTCAAATTGCCTACTTGAAGCTGACGCTAAACCCTAAACCGTGAAGCCTAAACCCTAAACCCTGAAGCCTAAACCTTAAACACTGAACCCGAGATCTACTAAACCCCCGGACTGGCTACCAGATCCTGGCCCAGGAACATCTCCAGCCGTGGAAAGAGCGACGCCCGACTGCCAGCTTTGGTGACAGCCTAGGCTTTTGTCCGTTGCCCACTGCAGAATAGGCAGGGCCCATAGGGCAGGCAAAGAATCTACGGTTGAAACTAAAAATCCTGCACGACCTTAATATACTATTATACCATATTTCCCAAGGTATAAGGTACTTAGGGTCATGCAGGATTTTTAGTATCCACCATAGGGGGTTAGGGCGTAGGGGTGACGAGGTAGCGCGCATGGAACACGACAACAACCGAAAAAGAAATTTACCACACGGGAGTTTCTCAAATAATCCTTATAGGATACCCAATACGGCCCCGCACAATCCCCCTGTAGGCTTCAGGTTTTAGGGTTGGTGGGAGCCGGAGGGTCCGGTCCACATGCTTCGCCGGTCTGGGCAAGGCACTCACATGAAGATGGGTCTTGATTTGGGCTTTGAGTATATCTAAGGTTCCTTCAGAATATCGGTAGGTGTACATATTTGGTATCCTCCAATGACAAACCACAAATTCAAATCCTGCCATACATCCTGTACCCTCTGAGCTCTGCGTCCCTCAGATGTTTAAGTAATTGTGTTTGGTGCTTGAACCAGGTAAGAGTCTGTTTTTCTATATAAGATATTTTACCATAAAGCAGGATACCATTCTCCTTCACTTGGGTGACTATAGTAGATCCAAACAAAGGGCTACTCAAACCTGGGGAAAAGCTCTGACGTGCCCGGAGTGCCCCTAGTACCCCTTGCTGATGGAGCATTGCAAAGATCACACCTGTATAGTTTTCAGTTCGGGGTTTAATTAGGGCTTAGGAGGGTACCCGCTGTATAATCACCTCCCCTAAGATTAAAACCTGGGGTTAGTATTGGGGAAGGGATTACTTTCCGTGTAGGTGATTGAATATGGTTTTGGGGTTCTTGAGTAACATTCGCTGCGGTACATGCACCTGTGCCGGAAGCTTGTTTTGTTCCACAATGGTTTGGCTGGATAGGTCCTCGCTACAATAATTACTTCCCAGACTTTGCATATCTGCAGTAGGTCTTTGAAAACGGAATCCCCGGTCCACCACCCCGGACTAGACTAATCCACGATGAAAGAATGCATCATTCAGAGAATGCCTCGTGGATTCACAGAAGGCACAGGAATCAAACATTGCGAGCAACAGCGCCTTTTCAAGTGACCATGCGCAACCTGGCCTGAACTCACGAACATACCCCTCAAAAGCAGTAGATGCGTGCGTAGCAAGTTTCAACGAGTATTGCAGTTTCATTAAACATATTAAACAGTACTGCGTGTGTTCGAGGATGCCCTCTCTGCCAAAAACTCCTGAACCGCCTAAACGCAAGATCTACCCTTGACCTGAGATGCCACAGCCTGCAAGGGGGCATCTGGCTTCAGATCCTTTTGGGGGTCCCGAAACAAAATACCCCAATCATAACCATTTCCTCAACCTGTAGCATTCCAAGAACCCCGACATTCCTAGCCTCCGAACCCCCATCCCTAAAACCCTAAACCCTGATCCCTAAACCCCTTCCCTACACCCACAACCCCGACCCTAAACCCTGCAATTCTTTAACCCTAGAGCGTAATGGTACTTTCCCAATTCAATTAGGGACCCCAACACAGAACCTAGTATACTTTAGTCCTTACTATAGGGACCCCGAAAAAAAGGTACCCCTAATTTCGGGCAAGCCCCTACTCCGCAAACCCTAATCTCAGGAGTTGCAAGGTTGAATGCCAAATTCTGACCACTAGAAGGCCTACTCAACATGGCCCCAACATACGCTTTTCATGAACCAATGTAATCCCCTGAAGTTTCGTAAAGAGGTCCTTGAACAGAGGAGTATAACCCCGAACCCTAAACTTGAAGGGGAAAGGTCATCAGTCTACCCCAATTTTGGCCCTTATGATGGCTTGCGGACACGACTCGCTTGCAGCAGTAGCTGCCGCAATCCGCGTGTGTGACCTGCATCAGCCATGAATGTCCAAAAGGGTTTGCTGGAGTAGCTTTGGGGCCCTGTAAAACATAGATTCTTTGGGGCTTTAAGAGGATTAATTAAGGATGAAGAATTGAAATTGATTTTTGGCGGATTTATAAGGATTAATTTGGGATGAAGAGTAATACCTTCATTTAAAAATCATTTCAAAGCCTAGCCCTGTTTGGGGTTTAGGCCTGTCCCATGTTGTGTAAGACTCCCTTCCCCGCGATTTTGATGACCTCCACCGCACAACCAATTCGATTCGGGTTCTTATCCATAAAACTGGGAGAAATGACTACCTCACGAAGAGAAGCGCCGAAGCAACTGTTTCGGATTCATGGTAATGCTGCTTGTACACATTGAAGTGGGCATGCCCATACTCCTCCAACCATGCGAGGTATAGTGTAGACATCACTGGGTTGCTGTTAAGGAGCTTAAACTTATGTACGATAATAGGGAAACCACCCCGATCAGCACTTGGAACATGTATGTGCATGTGCAGGACTTCATTGTAGAGTGTAGAGTCGGTATGTAGAAACAGCAATTGCGTGCACCAACGCCGTGCAAACGTAAAACGTCTCAAACCAGCCGAACTCCATCTTGAAGTCCAAGGCACTTGGAAGCTCATGGGTAGTTGGAAGTACGGTTGTAAGCACCCCGATTGAAGCAAAAACTAACTTCAAAACTTGCAGTTATCTTACATATAACCCAGGTGAAACGCCATGAAGCTGTAGGACTGTAGCAACTGTGCATGTTAGCCGCTGGAATTTGAGCTACATCTCAGACCTCAGACCTGACTGGGCCAATGTAGAAGCATGCACAATTACAGTAACGTCATGGGGTACATCAGGCTACAGCATTTTAAGCACTACAAGGGCATAATATTTGAAATTGTTCAATTCTCTCAGTTCTCTACAATAAGGGCTTGTGCGCTTTCCCAAAAACGCAAATTTCGTTCTACGCAGTGCCTCCCTCAGTGACAAGCTTTCATATAGGCTCAAACTCAGGACTAGCCTGCATAGCGATATGCATGATGAGATCATTTGGGCTGGTTTTGGGAAATCTGAAGGCAAAATTGACGACCTTCCAGATGGTTGGCCAGGGCTTCTCAAAACGGCCCAACCCTAAACCTTACAGAATTCCGGACAGGGACGCGGTAATCTTCTTATAGCTCCTAAGTATCGCTAGGGTTCCTCAAGGACCTCCTATGGTGGATACGAAAAATCCTGCACGACCATGGCCAACGAAACTGCCATAGTTGCCAGGCTGCCAGGGCAGAAGACACGTAGGATCATGCAGCATTCGTAATATCAACAATATGTTGAGTATGCAAAGTCCTGCAAAGTTAGATGCCTGCACCATCTGCAGCCCAGCTCTTTATGCACAAGCTCAAGACAAGCCCCATGTGACATATTGTTGTACATCCATAGTGTGGTCACTTGATGTGAACTCCTCAGCAGCTACCCAGAAGAACGGTATGTTTGGTATTTGGGGCTCGGGACCTCAAGCGATGATGCAGGCTTCAAGAAAAGTTGACTCAAAATGGTCCAACACGAAGCCATGCATTGATAACTGCCAAACCCGTGCACAAGCCCGAAAATGGCTGCCACGTAGCAGAAGAAAGAATGGAATCGCTCTGGTCAGCAATCTACCTTCTTCGACGATTCCAGAACTAATTCTACCCATCTGCCACAACTCTAGCCAGCAACTTAGAACCCCAACCTGGGCAACCTCCACCCTTCGCCCCAACAAGTTTAGTCAACTCCCCACATGAAGATGCGGTGAGGTCACCTTCATATCTCTCAAGCCCTGAACCCAAGACTAAAAACTTGGTACGTTTCTGCCCGTCCTGGTACACACACTGCGGATTGGAGCAGCAAACTGCCTAGGAGCAGGTGATGGGCACGCAGTCTATTTAACTTGCAAACATGGACCTTCATCCTGAACGCAAGAATGTTGACGAACGAGCGCAGCACTGACATATCCAAGTCAAACACAACCCAATGCACACTGCTGCTGTCCTATCACAAACACGGCTTGCAAAGGCAAAGCCACTACAGAAAAAAAAATGTGCTGCTTTGCATTATGCAAGAGGCTGGGGAAAAAAGCTTTAGGAGGATCATCCAAAGGCTCGGAAACGGCCGTGGGAGAGGGTTGGAAAAGGACGAGAGCCCGGAAATGGTAGATTCCCTAAATAGGGGGACCCCAATATAGACCCCAAAAAAAAGTATGATCCTTATTATAGGGACCCCCAAAAAAGTACCCTTAATTCTGTGCACCTCCCAAATTGGGTATTGCCCCTACCAACTAATAGTCTGCCACAGGGTTGCTGGGTAAGGGCTGTACGCCATTAGCCAACAGAAAGGCTATGGCTGGTTCGTTACTAAGGTTTAGGGTATTCGAACAAGCTCACCCCCAATCTTAATTACTGTTGGGGACATACCCGAAAGGACGCATCATAATTTTGAATACCTAACACAGGAGCAAACAATGCCCAACATCTTGCAACGAAAGCTCAACAATGACTCGGATATTGCCCGCACAACCCTGCGCCTATTGATTAACAGGGATCTGTATGCTTCCCCAAGCAGTCCAAATGCGCGCAATAAATGTATCTACATATTTAGGCCGCGAATTATCCATACGGGAACCAACCCTACACCTTAAATAGGAAACTTCAAACCCGCAACCTAAGCACTAAACCCTAAATGCGGGCTTAATGTGTGTGGGAGATGGTGTGCAGGGAACCGGGGCAGGCCAACCTGCAAACAACCACGCAAGCACAAATTGGATCCTAAAAGGGATCAAATGAGCTGTATTCTTACTGGGATCTACTAGGAAATAAGGAAATACGCATACTTCCTTATTCCCTACTAGCCCCCACCAAGTATATGAAGATATTCAAGCATGAGGTTTGGGTCTATACTCTCCCCAAATTAACTCAGAGCCTACAAAAGAGCCCAAGATGGCAAAATGGGGTGGGGTTCCATGATGTTCCATGTTGTGTCTGGGAGGATATCTACGAGCTTCGGCGAAGCCCCTGACCATACAGCCCAGTCCCCAGACGCTAAACCACTCCAGCTGCGGAGTAGCTGTGGAGTAGCTGTGACACCCATTGTAAGTGTTTGAGGGTGTCGGGCTTCTACAAAAGCCCGATACCGCTCCCCAAAAAACCTACGGGACTTGGAAATTATCAGACCCCTCGATCAGCGTGCTAGACTGCAAACCAGGAACTGTAGATACCTCATTGCAAACTCCACGAGTCTAGCTTCAGCCCTCCAGCGCCAACATTACTATGCCAGAGCATTGCTAGTAAATCCTGATGGCTACCATGAACTCCCGGGAAATATTTATAACCCTCAGGCAAGTAAACACCCCATTATCGCTAAACCCTAAACCCCCATCCCATAACCAGGAAAATTAACTTGTCCAAGGATGGCGCGACAGACTCAACAGTCGCCCAGACGTCGCCCTGGGGTTTGTGACTAGAGGGTGTATGCAAGGAGTAGACAGGGTTAGAGGATGCTTGAGGGTTTATAGACATACCCTGTGCGCAGGCCCTTCGAAACATGCCATGATATGATTTAGGGGCTCCGCACAAGGCCTGGCATACTCTCATCTCACCCCCTGCAAAGAACAAAAAAGATATGCCCTATGCCATTAGCTAAGCCCTTGCCGTCATCCCTATCACCCCGAAAAGCGCAACCCCAAGCAAACCCTAAACCCTAAACCAAAAACAAACTCTAAACACGCAATCCTAAATCCTAATCCTCGATCCTAGTCCCAAAAACCTGAACAATAAATTATTGAACTTTGGGTTCTACATGCAGCTTTGATTGGGTTCTGGTTACCCTGAATCTCAAAGTAGGCTTATTGCGCGAAAGTAGCAAATGATGCCTAATTTTGAGACACCCCTGCATCCATATTGATACTTGTCTTTCCGAACGTCTTCTTCGTCCCGCAGTCACTGGGGATCCCCAAGCAACGCAACTGAGGCATCCCGAGCATAATGTAAACCACTGATTAATAACCCCTTCCCCTTGATAGGGACCATAACACGGGATCCAGAGATTGAGGCGCTTAATGTCAAAAAAGGAGGAGGCTTCTCAATCAGGGATCTACAACCTACTCCGCACTTTCAAGCTATTGCAGGCTATGTCGCAAATCCTCTGCATGGACGCGCAACACGGCTGGGACAGGCGAAGACACTGTAATCCCTCTGGACCTACAGTAAGAAGGCAATGTTCCATAATTCCCTAATTTATACAAGAAACGATAAAAACAACACATCCTTAGGAGATCACAGGACAAATCAAGTTCAAAGATGTCATTGAAGTTTCTGATAACCGGGGCTTCGTAGGGATCACAAGGGACTTATGGGTGGTTTTTCCTGGGCTTCCTCACTCAAATCACAATCTAGGGTTTAGGGTTCAAACAACACTTAATTTTCCAAATATTCTACCAGTATGGCTTGGGTACTATTCGCTATCAGGGCTGTCTGTTAGGGGGGAGGAGCCTTAAATTCTGAACCCTGTACTAAGCCCCAGGGGTGTTAGTTGGCAAACGGAGGAGGGCCTGCCCTAAACCCTAAACCCTAGACCTCTGTGGAGGCTTGGGTAGAGCTCCCGATTGCCCCAAGATATTCTTAAGCAAATGCCGAACAGCTCCCACATCCGCAGCCCCAAAACCCCCAAACTCCCTGAAGCCCAGAACGCTATCCGTACCCTGAACCCTGAACCCGAAACCCTACACCAACCCAAAACTCCAATCTAATCCCTCAAAAGCCTGCAAGCTCGTGCAAAAGGCTGCTTCGGCCTGCAGATCGCCAGTAGCTGCCTCAGGGCCTCAGAAAGACGTGCCAAGCAGGTAGACTTCCGTAAGTTCAAAGCAAAAATCTAAATGACATCCTCAACTCATATCAGCCCGTAAACCCTAAACCCGACATAAACCTTAGTCCCATAGAAACATAACCCCACACACACACACACACAC
>CAJNIZ010045803.1:6594-19642 GCA_905231905.1 Symbiodinium pilosum
AAACCCTAAACCCTAAGCCTCAGCAGCACCCTCTATGAGACCATGGGTTGCTGCAAAAGAGGTACGTCCGAACTTGCGGGCCCCCCTATACACCCAAGCAATACACGCGCTCCTGCAGGTACCAACAGAAAAGACTCCTAACTGCAACTCCAAAATCTCCTCTATATAATCCCTATATGGTACCCTATATGGTCTCCCTATAATCCCTATACAATTCCTGTATAATTCCTGTATATCCCCTATACAATCCCTATACAATTCCAATTTAATTCATAAATAATTCCTGTATAATCCCTATACCCTAAACCCTAAACCCGTGTTAATCCCTATACGATCTCTGCCGCTGCGCCTCGGAAGGGCGACTCAACTCGCACCCCAGTCGCGTTGGCGACATCATCGCTAGAGCCCGGAAGCACCTCTGCGGCTCTCCGAGGTTTTTGTTTTTTGTTCGGTTTTGGGTTTGTATAATTACTGTAATTACTGTAATTACTATAGGTACTGCAATTACAATAATTATTGTACTTACGATTATTAATAATATTACTAGGATTACTCGCATTGCAATTTGTCTTATGATTTGGGTTTTATCATCCAGCATTGCCAGGGGTTGTAACTTCAAGAACCAATGCTGGCAGACCTTAATTTGCTGCTACAGGAGGCCAAGCACCCTAAACCCTAAACCCTTAACCCTAGCCCCTAAACCCTAAACCCTAAATAGTATCTTCTATTTTATAACCATGGTCCGGCTCCAAGGATTTGGGGCTCATGCTTTGGGATGTGGGAATGCCGAATCCGCTTCTTGTTCTTTCATCTGCAGATTCGCGCTATGATCCCACTGCCCTTTCGGTCATGGTTACGCATCTAGCATAGCGGTGTACCAGACCCTAAACGCCAAACTCAAACTCCTACACGTACTCCCAAACCCTAAAACCAAATTTCAAAACACCTGTCCCGGAACCGCAACCCTAAACTAGACACAAGTTGACCCTAAACCCTACGCGACCCTACTCCCAAAACCGTAGCTCAAACCCGCTGAAGACCCACAGCCTGCATCTAGGCTTAAAAACCTATCTAGTATGGGCCTAAGAGATACCCCACATGTACCCTCAAGGGCACCTATCCCCCTGAACCCTAAACCCTATAGACCCACTCCTCCCATGCACCTTCTTGTTGAAGGACATCCGCCAGGCCTGAATTTACCTGTGATGCACCGCAGCGGTAATAACAGAGGTTATATAGGGATAATGGAAAAGAAAATGGACACGACTATAATGGGTTATCTAGAAATTATATAGGGTTTTTAAGGTGTTTAGGATTCAGGGTTGTCAAAGACAGGGTTCAAGGCTTTGGGTAAAGGAGTATACGCTTCGGGCTTAAGGCGGGCTTAGGAGTTTGGATCTGTTAAAAGCGTTGCTTGCCAAAATAGCTTCGAAAATGACCACAAAAATGACATCAACCTTGCATAACAGCCGAAATGATACTGCTATGAATCACTGCTGCAAGCAGCACGACCTATTTCATTGCGGCATACCCTGGGCCCTAACACACATGCGTACAGGTAAGATCCCAGGAGGCACAGATTGAAACCCTAACCCTAAACCCTACAATAGCGTTGCAGGGAAGCAAGTCGATGCTCATGCTTCCAGGAATCCGGGCAACGTGGGCTGTAGGCTTGAGCCCCAATATAGATTCCAATATACTATAGTCCTTATTACAGGGACAACAGGAAGAGGTACCCCAAATTTAGGAAATGAGGATTTGAGGTTGAGGGCTGAGGACGTTTTGCGGCCGTCATGCCCAAGCCTTCGCTTTTGCACATGCTTGGTTGAAGATATTAGGGTTTATGGTTTATTACTGGGGGTTTTTAGGGAATGAGGGAAGACATTCTATAGGGATTGTATTTGGAATATATTGGGGAATGCATGAATATAGCACGTCGGCACGGTCTCTAGATACAATCGGAATGATCCTGCTTGTCTGAGCCATAGTTTGGGTCATTCCCCCACCCAGTAACTGTCCTTAAAGGGGGCCTTATTAAGGAACGATTATAACTCTTCTTACCCCTTGTGGTAATTGTTACTGTAAGGGGGAATGACCCAAGCCATAGTCTACACTCCTAGTGACTTTCTTTAAGAAGTTTAGATTATGGCTTATCTAGGAGCTGCTTCACCCACACTATATCTCTACGCCCTTCTTGGGCGGTGTATCAAGGTAGTGATTAAAAACCGTAGCTGCTTCAAAGGCTACTTCTTCGAGCTAATACGTCTGCAAATGGTAGTTTCCCAAAATTGGGGAACCCAATATAGATCCTGATGTACCATATTCCTTATAATGGGGACCCCCAAAAAAGGTACCACTAATTTTGGAAACCCCAAATGCTCTCTTCATCTGTTCTTTGTATGTTTGAGCCTGTCCTTGATTCCCGGCTTTCAAAGCACAGGTGAGAACCTACTGGCGGTGTAACCAAGATTGTGGTCAGTTCAGCTATAATCTAATCTCTTAGCATCCCCCATAATAACCCCTATACTAGTCTATAATCCCCTATCTAAAGTCCTTTAAGGAGTTTAGATTACAGCTCAGTTGCTGCAACTGTTGGGTGGGGAGCTGCCCTTAGGGAACCGCCAGCCTGTCTAAGAGATTCCGTATCACAGTTTCTGACGTTCTGGAATCGAACACAACATCTTGACTTATTGCATGAAGGTTGATACTTGACTTAAAAATCTTGAAGAGTTATCCCAATATCAACCTAATATAACTCAAATATAACCCTTATATAACCCTGATATAGCCCTAATATAGAGGAAAATGCGAAATTGTGGAAACATATCTTGCTCAGAAAAATTCACCTCCCAAACCCTCAAAAGGGTTGAGGGTTTAGGTTTTAAGCCGTGGACAACCAAAACAATGATCGAAATCATTGTACCTATTGTTTTGAGGTGACGGAGTTTCAGAGTGACCCGACCTAGACCGTCCATCAAGAACTGTACTCTGCTACTGTAGAAAGGAAAATGCGCACCTTCACCCTCCAACTAAGCTTAAAACTCTTATTTCTCCACACTTGGAATATGCAGCTACTGCTTTGCCCTTCCGTGCTCAGGGTCTTGGACGCGGTTGCTCCCGGCTAAGGATTCGGGGCCTGCAATTTAGGATGTGTCCTGACTTCAATTGGCAAAGGTCGCAGGCTGAAATTCATCTTCATGAATATCAAATTAAGCCAAGCGACAGCACGGCCGTGTGCCACCAACGGGATAACAGGCTTTTGGAGTCAAGTGGTCACGTCCCGGGATCTGCAAAGTTCGCAAAAAGCTACAAATCAACTGTTTGTGTAGCATGAAGCAAAAAGACAGATAATGTTTTGTCAATGTCCAAGGAGTGTTGATGGCTTGCTTGGCAATCTTTAGCATACCTGTATTGGGATCCCATACAGGCCCCTTGGAATTCAAGCCTGCCTAAACCTAGCTTCAGACAAGGAACAATGTTGAACTACACGTTGGATGCAGAAGCCTTGTATAACTCTACCACAGCATGCTCCAGAACTCTGTTGTTTCTTGTTTAGGCTCCTACATTGCCCTCGGCACCTGGTAGGGCTGCAGGGGGAAGGTGGGTGCTTGATTTGAGGGTTCTGCATTTGCCCTAACCTCATGCTCTGTCACGCTTGGGCCACATGGTGTGCAGTAGGCAGCGAACGCATCACAACAAAAACCCTTGAACTTGAACTAGTACATCTGAATCTGATTTGGCTAGACAAGGGACTTGATTGATTATAGGTACGCAGGCTTCTACACCAGCAGACCTCGAGTTAGACGGGCAACCAAACGCCAAGAGTGGAGGTTCCAGTTTTCATGGCTCTGCAACTCAGAAGGTTTCAGGGCAGGTTCAAAAAACCGTTGTACAAAAACCAACCCTGGACTTCAGTGAAGTACTATAGGGTTTAGGGTTTAGAGTTTAGGGTTTAGGGTTAGTTACTTTAGACCCTATCAGACTCTATCTACCCATGAACCTACAAGTAGCGGTTGTGTTATTAAGCACTCCTGCGCAAGCCGTCGGTGCCATCTTTTAGCGACACAGATAAGTAAATACGCGAGATTCTCGAGAGAAGCAAAAGATTCCCTAGTGACTCTACCCTCGGATATATGAAGTTCTAGTGACATTATATAGCAGGGATCCTGTGAAGTTTCTCTTTAACTTTTGCAAAGTCCATATGCTTAAGCCTCAAACTGAGAACCTTCAAAGGTATCCGAAGGCTATATGTCCATTCGGTTAAGGTTCGGGGTTTAGAGTTCAGGGTTTAAGGCCTAGGGTTTAGGGTTTAGGGTGTTAGCATATAGACCCGGGACAAAACTCCAAACCCATAGGTAACCCCTGCTCTTGAGGCAAGGAGACGCCTAAACCCTAGAACCTAAGCCCTAAACCCCTAAACCCCTAAAACCTAAGCCCTAAACACAAAAAAACCTACGCCCTAAACCCCTAAAGCCTAAGCCCTAAACCCCAAAACAAACCTAAACACTAAACCCTAAATGCTAAACCAACATACGGTCTCAGGATGCGGTGTTGGGGCTGCGAGGCTTTGGGGGTGCTGGGCCTAAGGTTTCAGGTTCAGCGGCTTAGGGTTTAGAGTTTAGGGTTTAGGAGTTTTGGGTTTGGGGGTTGGGAGGTTTAAGGGTTGGAGGTTTAGCAGGTTAGGGTTCCAGGGTCTAGCAGTTTAGAGTTTGGCCTTCAAGGGTTTAGCAAGAGGGGCTTAGGGTTTCAGGGTTAGAGGCCTCAAGCCTTCAGGGTTGCTCCAGAACTGATGTAAGGACCCTCTTTACGCTGGGACTTGAACTGCAGGAGCCCGTGCTAGGCAAATGTCGGCAAACTGCTGCCTTCTCCCAATTCAAACTGTGTCGAGCATGATCTGGACAATTTTTGTGAACCTTGATATCAGGATCCGTCAAGAAACCCAGATTGACCATTCAAACTTACCAAAGTCAAGGAAATATAGCATCATGTTGAGGGCAAATAAAGAAAACCTTAACGTAAGAGATCCTGCCTCCACTCTGAACCCTCGACCGAAAATCACAAACCCCAACGTGCTGCCCAGCCAAAACAGAAGCCCGAAAACTCAGAACCTGAAACTCTGAAGCCCCTAGCCCAGAGCCTCTCAATCCGAAAGCCAAACTCTAAACTCTACAATTCTACCGGGCTGAACCTAGAGCCTCAGCCCCTTAACCCCACCGGAGTGCCAAGGGTGCGACCGAGAACTCTCCCTTGTGGTTGCCAGTTAAGCCATAAAACCAGGGCCTCATGCGATTTTACAAGCATCTGGAAGACAATTTGGTTGGTAGTGAAAACAAGCGTGACAACTGTCTTCTTAAGAAACACAACGGTCCTGTGTGCAAACAAGCATAGAGCTCCTCGTGAGGATGTGGCTGTTCCCTATACGAGATTCTTCTGAAGAGGCTTTCCGATACGGCTGAGTGCCGTTGTCCCTCATTTGAGGTCTTTGTACAGTTGTTCTGACGATTAACTTTTGCATGTGGGGCCATGGTCATTCCAATCCACCCCCTACAGCCCCAATTCCCGTTTGAGTTTCATTCTCTTGTCCATTTACTTCTCCATTATCCTTAAACCCTCAAGGGTTGCTTCCATCTTCCTTTCTAATATCCTTCAAACTTCTATATGTATATACATAATATATATATATATATCGCATGCGACGGGTCTACCAGGGAACGCTGCTGATTCAGGCGCAGCCCTCCATCTGTGCCTACAAAGTGCTTCTTCATCACGTCTGTCCCAGACTGACCATGAGGTATTTAGGGTGAAGGGGTTCTCTCTCTAGGATTTAGGGTCTAGGGTTTAGGGGTTTAGGATTTAGGATTCGAGGGTTTAGGATCTAGGTTTTGGAATTTAGGTTCCCGGGCTTGGGTCCGGATATCTTTTGGGGCATCCATGCCATGTAACCACTATCCTACTCCTTTAAACCGTGGCTTGAAAAAATGGGGGGGGAGGGACCTTCTTTGGGAGTGGGGCCGATCTTGGCAGACCGTATGAAGGCTGCATTCCTTGCACCATGAAATTGCCCACGTCAAACCTGAAAAGCTGATCCTTCAAGCCTTGTAACTCAAGACATCTGTGCAAATCCTGAATACGACCTCTCACCCCAAAGAAAGCAACATCACATGCACGTGAAAATGCATGGGCTGCTGCGTGCCTCGTCGCGGGTCCACTGCTCATCATGCATCCATTCACCATCAGGCAGCAAGGTAGGGAAGGTACCCTTCCACGAGCTAACATAGACTGCAATCCTTTCGAAGGTGCACTGCATGATTTTCCAAGTTAGCTTTGGCACGAGTAGGGGCGGGGAGACTCAACAAGGAGAACATCCTCCTCCTCACCCGTTCCCCAACTTCTACATGAAATGCAGGACTTGCTCATGTACTCCCATATCACCTGACGCTAAGCCGTGCTTGAGCCTCCACAATACAAGGGCCAGCTTAGGAATCTCGAAAACCAGGAGAAAAGCAAACTGCTTGTAGCAACACTGCGGGTCTTTGCAGGAAAAGTTCTTGGAACCATCTTTGTGGGCACTCCTAGTTGACTCGATACAACTTCATAACAAATCTTTATGCTTCTGGAAGGCGTTAACGACAACATGTGGAAACGGCATCACACCAGGGATTTCGGATAACCTACGTTAGGGCTTAGGGACTTGAAAGTAATCAGCACCGAACGTCCAACAATAAATATAGAATAACAGCTGTGTCACCATCAAGATTCAACATAAAAAAAAATTATGAGGACGAACATTGCCTGCTTGTTCTCCAGACTCCGCTTGAAAGCTTACATTGGGGATAATGGAAAGTAAAATGGAAACTACCATATTATATTAGGGGGATACAAAAGATTGACACATGAGAAACTGACTGACTAGAGTTCGAGTCTGAGCAGCACAGCGCAACTTAAAATTCAATGCCAGATCTTCCCATGGCCCACATGGAACGTGAAGCCTTCAGGGCTTAGCACAGAAAGAACAATAAAAGACACCACAAATCTACTGGCGGTTCTCAAAAAATGGAGGAATAGATCCCTGGAGGAGTCCCTACATGATCCCCTAGGATAATCCCCAACAATCATCCCCATATTCCATTCCATCATTCCCGCTGATAAGCAAGCCGCTTGTCACAGCCATAAATCCCTAGCAGGAAACATACTTCCATGCCGATCTCCCCTGTCTTGTCCTGAGTCTTGAAAGCCGCATGACAGTTTCTCAAAGTACTTCTACGTGCGCTGGTAGTAATACTACTTGGTCCTGCTCTTGCTGCTGCGGCGCCGGCTGCTGTTACTAGTGCTGCTGTCAATGCGAGTCCATATGCAGCATGCCTTTCTCGTAAAACAATTGTCTAGGCCCCCAAACCCACATTTGCTGCCTATTCCTCCTACAGCTGTCATAGAAGAGCTTATTGAGGAAATGACTCTACTGCTTACCCTACTGTAAACCCGAACTGCCATCCCTAAGGCCTCATTGCCAGACCCTAGATCTGAAATCAGCATCCCAGAACCTTTATCACCTTTTCCCCTCAATAATTCCTGCATGACCCCCCGAATGTCCCAGCAAAACCTCCCCCAAGACTGGACCCCGAAACCCTGAGAGCGGGAGGGCTTCGCAACCTCCAGGAGCGCACCGAGAGGGCTGAAGCGGATGCTGTTGAAGAGCGCGTAGTTGGGGTGGGTCTTCGCCTTGGCAATATGGTAGTTTCCCTAAATAGGGGGATCCCAACATAGACCCCAAACTACCATAATCCTTATTATAGGGGACCCCCAAAAAAAGGTACCCCTCATTTTGGGAAACTCCCATATTGGTCCTGGGGTCTTACGGCTTAGGGAAAGCATCTTGAGCTCACTGTTTCAAAGATATATCATGTTGAGGCAATTCACAGGTGCAGCCTTAGAGCCTTTCAATTTAGGGTTCGGGCACACTTCGGTGCAAAATTCACTCAGTTTCAGTGCAACAAACTAAATTGGTGGGGGGGGTTCTTGCTTGTCGTCCTGCTCGAAACATTTTGAATGGCCATCTATTGTTCTGGATCACCGGGTTCCTACCATGTTTGCCCGGTCAGCTGGTTGGCTCCTATCAGTTCAACAAACATCAAGAGAGCATATCTTCCTGGGGTATTGGCGAATAAGTCTGAAGCTCGATAATCAAGACATCTTCACAATGGGGCCCAAACAGTTGCGTAACCGCTGCGTGATGCCTTGAGAAGAAGAATAGACACGTGAACACTTGAACTTGCTAAGGATGAGGCGTTCAGCATGCCCTCCATGATCCCCCAAGCATGGAGGTCGTTGCTGTAAGCCACCTCAGTCATGCCAGGTCTTCAGATCACCCCCGCCTTTTGAAGTTCCATGATTTAGCGCTGGTCCCTCTGAATATCGGAACACAGAAACCAACAAGGCATGGTTGAGGCGTGGACGTGGTCAAAGGGTTCATTCTGAGTCTCAGTTTCCAAGGCCCATGAGGCCGCGTACTGTGTTTTGACGTACACAGCTGAGGGTCTTTCTGAAATGATCTGCTTGGTACCCAGAATCCCGAAGCCTGGTACACCATTACAACCACATGACTGTAAGTGCTTCCCCTTGTTGGAGCTGGGGCTACTAAAAACCATATACAAACAAGCCCCAAATATCGAATTTTGAGGTTCCGCATGTAAACTTCCAGACAGTCCCATGTGCTCTATGCACAGATGCCGAAAAATGCTCAAGAAATCTCCAAAAAAAACATTTGCAGGCCCCTTGACTTGACAGGCCTTCGGCAGAAGGCTCAAAAGCGTCAAGATGACGAGCGTTCTCCTGCGTTTGGATCAAGCCCTGAATCCCAGACTCCAGAACACTCTGAGCTGATTTGTTCGGGGTTTAGTGAGTCCAGACCTGCTGCTAAGTCAGCTTCTCAACGCAAATCTATAGTCCCCCTTAAGTAGATAGAATATTGGGTATATGGGGATCCTAACAGAATATACCCGAAGCCAGATTCTGTCTACTTAAGGAGGACTATAGGCTTAAAAGTGTCTAGGTCGATTGTGCTGCAGCTTTGCATGTGGGTACATCACGCTAGAGCTTGATCTCATCTAGGAATGTAGGAACCTCGTGGTTACAAGTTCCTTGCTGCAAGCCCATAAGCTCTCTTTGGAACCAACCTGCCCGGAGCGAGGCGCCAAATAATTGCCGTCCCATTTTGCCGTTTGCATCGTATCCACGCATGGACATGGAACATGAGGGAGCTAAAAAAATGCAAGTGTTTGGATACCTATGCTACTTCCCAACCCTCCAGGATCAACATCCCCTACATGCATGACACCACAAGCACTCTTCAGAGGCTGACTCCTAAACCCTACAAGCCCCCAAATCCAAACCTCAAAGCCCCTGAATCTGCTACAGTCTGACACCAAAATCCCAAACCCAAAAGATGATGAGGGCCAACCCTGCGCACGCCCACAAAAAAGCTTTCCCAATGGCGCCTCAGCTCCTCTTTTTTCTGCCTTGGCCACAGGACCCGTTGCAAGGGCTTAGGGCGGCAGACTTTGCTTTCCCAACCCTGTGTGCAGTAGGAATTACATGTCCAGTGGCTTGGGAGTAAAGTGGTGTTGGAAGCAAACAATGACGGTGTGGGGTTCAGCTTTTGGGCTGGATGCGAAAAAACAGTTGTAGGGTTCTGTAGGTTCATGGGTAGCTGTAAGCACTGAATATAGAGCAAGTTTCGCTATGGCCGAAATTGAAGTACCTCGAACCCAGAGGAAGCCCTACAACCCTACGCGCAACCCTACATAGTGTACTCTAGACATTGTAAGCGTAAAAACCGACGATTCTCGTACCCAAAGTTTCAGCCTTGGGCATTCAGGGCTCCAAGTCTCCAAAGCCTTCACTAACAGGAAACCTGACAAGGGCTCCCTTGTGGAGTACTGTGCTGCTGATGAGGGCCCAATGGTTCCATGCTTGTGTTAGGCGAGATTGGTTTCCCGTGCGGGTCTTCATCAAAGGATTAGATTTTTCTAGATAACTCATAGCTTATTCCCCCAAAAGGACTCTACCTCAAGCCGCTCTAGTTGTTGGAGCTACCAAAGGGATGATGATGGCAGCATTGTGTACTATATAACCCCTATATAACCCCATTTTCTAGTAGTTTCCATTTTCTATTCCATTATCCCGTCCCCTAAACTAGGGGGTTCACAATGCAGGTGGAAGGTGTAGAACTTTTTAGTGTTCAGGATCAGGCTTTTGGGGTTTTAAGCTCAAAAGGCTCCCAACGCGCCTTATGAGAATGATGCGCTTAAGTGATATAGGGGATATATGGGGATAATGGAAAAGAAAATGGAAACTATTATAATAGGGTATAATAGGGTATATATTGGGGTTAGTCTGTATAGGTTCAGGATTTAAGCCGCTGTCAATAAGTAAAGACTCATGGAGAATCAGATGGTAAAACACATGGAAAATTGAAACGGAAGTCCTGAGGGACAAATAGGTGTGGAGAAGAAAGCAACCTGCATGTCCTCAGTTTGAAGCCTTGGCTCCACCCAGAGCCCTCAGGCAGACAGGACCCCTCGACCACCAAACGGACACTGTTGAACTAGAGTCCCCCATAAACCGTAAACGAAAGGTTCCCAGAAGCACACTTGAAGACTCATGAGTATTTGAACAGATTCATCAGTGGCACATCGGCACTTGTAGCCTTTTTTGGGATGCGCATAACCTGCGTTTGCCCCCTCTGAGCCCCTGGAGGATGATGCTCAATGAGCTTGCTCACAAATACAACCCTAATACAAACCCAATAAAACCCTAATATAACCCCAATAAAACCCTAATATAAACCCAATAAAACCCTAATACAAACCCAATAAAACCCTAATATAACCCCAATAAAACCCTAATATAACCCCAATAAAACCCTAATATAAACCCAATAAAACCCTCAATATCGACCCAAGGGGCGCTTAGTGCTATCCTGGGAGTTTAGGACACTTCGGGGCTACGGTTTTGGTGTTTCGGGATTCAGGATAGCTCTTGTTGAAGCAGAACTATTTAGGGTTTAGGGTTTAGGGTTTAGGGTTTAGGGTTTGCTTCTGATGTTACCAGTACTTGCCGTTCCTCGAGGCGTATTTCTACGTATGTAAGAATGTTTCCACCACCTTATACATCATATGACACTTTGCGGGTGCTCCAGCGTGGTTCAAGATTTCATGCATGCACCGAATTCGCTCTTGCTGGTGCTATGAGCCAGAGTACCCTTCCCTTCTTCAAAATCCTTCCATGTGTACATATATACATTTTAGACTTGCATACAACTCTATGCATATATGTATATATCAAATTCTATGTATGCCTACATCTATACATCATCCCCATCAATCTTAAACTTGCAATCTACACCCTGAACCTAAAACCTATAAACCTTACTAGTACAACCCTACACCCTTGAAGTTGTCGCCAGCGCGCCCAGCAAGGATGCGCAACCCATAGGGCAAAGCGCAGAGGGCGAAGGAGAGCGCTGAGAGAAACCATGTCGGGGCATTCCAGACCTGTCAAAACATTGTACGGACCATGAAAAGCTGGGAGACCAGAATACAGAAAGATACTACGGAACACAAAGAGCAAGCAGACCTCTACAGCAGGAGTCACTAGCTCAACACACACAAGAAAAAGCGTTCAGCTAGAATTGTTGAAGAAACCCTAGAATCAGGACGAGAAAAGTCGAGCAGTCAACCTCAACAGGGCTTACTCAGACAAATGGAGAATCGGTCCGCTCAGATCATCCAAGAGAAACCCTGTACCTTGAAGGATCAGGACAGGAAAAAGAGGCTAGGTAGGAATATTGCGAAACACTAATGTTATCCATACAAAGTTACTGTTCATGAGAGACTATTGGATGTCATCTGTGTATGACTTGGGTCCTGCTTGGGGAAGAAACAGTGGAAACTCGGAACGGAAGGATGGTTGAGGCTTGCATCTCTGTCTTGAGGTACAGGTACTGTTACTCAGTTACTGCACCCTAAGATGTAGTTCAGGGCTTACGGTCCAAGCCGAAGGGCTACCCGAACCCAAGCAGTCATAGTTTTGGTGATACGGCTCGTCAGGTGAAATTGGAAACTCGTCAGAAGGAACTATGTGGGCCGTGGACTAAATTTGTAGTATATCCCTTAAATAGGTCCCCCCCAAAACCCTANNTATAGTCCCCTATAGGTCCCCCCTCACCAAATTAAGTCCGTAGCTCATGTGTTTCCTTCATCCTTGAGCCGAATCCCGGCAAACCCTGTGAAATTGACTACCCCTGAACCTCAAACACACGTGACTCAACCCCAAATTGTTTTTTAGGGTTTAGGGTTTTGGGTACATAGCCCCAACAACCCCCCTAAGCAATCCGGACCATCCATACTGGCACTCATCACAGCATCACCCCTTGCCTCCGCAGATGTTGGGAACCAGGCCTGACAAGAATGTGGGGGTGAAGATGCTTTAGGGGGCTGAGGGATTTGCGTGTAGTTAGGGATTGATGCTTCATAGAAATAGATCTCAAAAGGCTCCTCTGGAGAACCTGAAAAAGCTGGACTCATCTTTTGCATCTGAAGCTGGTTGCTAGGGATGTTTTGACAAGAGTGGAGAAAAAACTTTAACCGAACCCCGAAACTTTGAGCCAACCTTTTCTAGCATGGAGCACAAGTCTACAGGCTACAGAATTCGGGAAAGGATGCGGGGTTGTTCCCAAGGTCCATGAGCACATCATTGTGTTGCTGACTGGAATTTTTGCTGCAGCCTACCTGATCTCAGCCACGGGAGACTCAGTGTGATCTCTCTCTGCGAGACCCTTTTAAGAGTGGCTCTTGATTAAAGATCCACCCGAATCACAACCGTGATATCTTTTTCTGGCAGCCCCGTGGCCTACCATCGGACAATAACCAACGCGTACCGTCTCCTGCACAAAATTAAGTTCTAAAGTAGAATTTTGAGATTCGAGATGGTGAACCCTAAAACCCGAAACACCGAAAACCATACAAAAAAAAAAAAAAAGTAAAACCTT
>CAJNIZ010045803.1:32242-42995 GCA_905231905.1 Symbiodinium pilosum
TCAGATTTTTGAAGCAAAAACTATGTGGACACCCCTTGCGATTTGTGATTCTTGATTCAGATTTTTGAAGTGAAAACTATGGGGACACCCCTTGCGATTAATGATTTTAGTACCAGATTTTTGAAAAAAAAATTGGGGGACATCCCTTGCGATTAATGATTTTGGGATCGAGCCTCCCAGTGCATCCCGACAGTCTCCCGGTCCTGGAGTCCTTGAGAGGCCTCTGGGAGGTTCCTGGGAGGGGTGTGGGAGGCGCCGGAAGGCTGGCAGGCCTGCTCTGCTCGCGCGCAGGATTGGCCCAGCAGGTGTCTCCTAGGGCCTCCCAAGGGCCTCCCAGAGGCCTCCCAAGGACCTTCCAGAGGTCTCTCAGGTACATTTTAGAGAATTTAAATAATTTAAATAATTTAAGTTATTCAAATTAATTAAATAACTAAACTGATGGCCAATTATTTAAATTATGTAAATTATTTAGATTCTAGGGCTACGAATTTAAGTATTTACATATGTAAATTATGTAAATTACTTAAATTATTTAAATTATGTAAATTATCTAAATTATCTGAATTATTTAAATAATTTAAGTAATTAAATTGGTGGCTAATTATCTGAATTAGTTAAATAATCTAAATAATGTACATGATTCAATTTAGATCATTTAATTCTAAAGCTGTGAATTTATTTATTTAAATTACTTGAATTATTTAAATTCTATATATATGTATATAGGAAGCCAAAGCGGCATGACCCTAAAGGTATCTCTCTCATATAAATATGTATATACATATATGGCAGTTTTCATGAATACGGGGACCCAATACAGATCTCAGAATATTATAATTCGTACCATGATGGCACCAAAGAAGTGACCCCCATTTTGTTCCGATAGCCTAATCTCCATAAACCGCTATACAATCCAAGTGTCCATTGAATTTTCCATGTTTCCTTATGTGATTCCCTATTTTGAGGGGATAATATCCCTAAAGCGTAAGTTCCAAAACCAAGCTTGCCTATTGGGCTCCCTATATCTCTACAGTTGAGCTGTAGTCAACACTCCTGAAAGGCGGTTACTACATAGGGGATTAAATAGAGGAGTATCATACTGGCTTAAAAAGGAGATACTACGTAGGAGTTTATTTAGACTATAGCGCATAAAAAGCATATATGTATATGTATATATATAGCTATAGAGGATTCCATGTTTAGGGCAGTGCATAGGGTCCGTAGTCAGCGCCTTATGTTTTTGATCGCACGAGGCTCGACTTCCCCCACCCCCCTCACCCTGTGTTTAAGGCATCAGCATACAAATAGCCATGTTTTGCGCGTCTTGTTCCACTTATCGTTATGTAGGTTTGGGGGAGTGTTTGATAGTTCTATGCTTTGGACCTCAGGGTGTAAACCCCAAACCCTGAGACCCAACCCTAGACTCCCAACCCTGAGTAAACCAACGGGAAGGATGCTGCTTTGTTCACCTTTCCTAGCCCTTGCTGCCAGCACCAGTGCTTGAAGCTTAGCTGTCCCTAGAAGCACAATTCTGATTCCTTGTTGAGTACAGGGTTTAGGGTGTCGGGGTTTAGGGTTGAGGGCTCCTTATGAACAGTTCTAATGATGACGGTAATGGCAACAGTAACATGAAAGTGTAAAAGTGTTCATATATCAAGAGCAACGCTAAAATCAGGTAGTACTAATGGGCAAAGACATCCTTAGCAAAGCGAGTGAGCACCGGGGTGTTCCGCAGTAGGGTCATGGGACAGTAACCCATCATGTAGGTCAGTGGTTTGTAGAGTGCCAGGAGGCATTGCAGAGGGCACTGCAAGAAATTTTGCCGTGTCCAGCCCGGCCCACATGAATGTAGGGAGCTAAATTGGCCTGAACCCTGTTTGGGTTGAGAGTTTCCTACAACTCTGGCAAGTGTTACAAGTGGATGAGTGTACGCCGCACCGCCTGCCGTACTTTCAGTCGTGGTACCTATAAAGAGACATTGCAACAGGCAAGAGAGCCCCCCAGCACAGGACGATGTAGAAGCGTGTAGGGTTGAGGATTGGATTTAGGGTATTGAGTCTAGCATACATGACTTAGGTTTTGGGGTTTAGGGTCAAGGACGAAAGGTTTACGGTTTAAGGTTGGGAGTCTTGTTCTCCATTTTGAACGTTGTAAAATTATTGCAGACTGCCCCCGAATCCTAACTTGATTTCTTTAGGCCACTGCAGACAATCCCTAGAACCTTTACATGAGCCTAGTTTTAGTTGTTCCCAAGATTTCTTTTCCAGTTGATTCTCCATTGCTGCAAGTATGTATGCTCCCAAACCCTGTGCCCTACAGTAGAACCACTATGATATTCATCTGGTCCCTTACACTAATTCTAGGCTCCCCGAAAAGCGACCCCGCCCGCCTTTCTGTAACCCCTCAATGTGAAGTTCCGGTACGGTATAGACTTTTAATCTCATGTGAGCTATGGTCTAAACACCCCGTATCCCCCTCAACAACCCCTATAGGGCTCCCCCATATAATCCCTGAAATAACCCCCTTTGAGCAGTGTAGACCCGAAACCCTATATAACCCCATTTAATGAGTCTAGACCCTAAACACTAAATCCCAATTTCCTTATATAACCCCCTTTAAGGAGTTTGGACTGTAAACCCTAAACCCTAAATGACCCCCTGTAAGGAGTTTAGGCCAGCAACCTCCTGTAGAAGATATGCTTCATGGCTGAACCACCGACTCGAGTGGAGAAGACAGGTAGCCTACCTCGTTAGGGTTTAGGGTTTAGGGTTTAGGTAACCTACGGACTGATATTTCTGCCACCCTATATGAGCCATAGTCTAAACTCATTGACAGGGGGGTTATATAGGGCTTAGCTAAGGCTTGGGGTATAGGGTCTAAATTCCTGAAAGGGGTTTTATGGGGAGCTTATTGGGGAGTATTGTAGGGCTTATTAAGGGGGATTCCAGGAGTTTAGACTGTAGCTCATATTGGGCTTACTATAGGGATTCTTGTCCCCGATGATGGAGAACCAAATGGGAAAGAACATGGAAAATGAATGGAAACTGCGATCATGTAGGGGGTATATGAGCTGCTGTCAGCATCAGGCTTATTAAGGGACGCATACCAGTGGACATAGGGGTCCCTTTTGTAGTTTTGTATAAACCCATGTCCATGGAATCATGTGGGAAATGTTGGCTGTAGCTCATATACCCCAATGAGTGGGGTGATTGCAGTATTTTGGGGTTTGTAAGTTGAGTGGTGCAAGATTTCCTCCATCCACCCTAAACTAGTAACACCATCTTTGGGACAGTAAGAGGCGCAAGATTTCTTTCATTCACCGAACCTTACAGCCCTGAGCCCCAACAAGCACGTGGCATCTTACGTGTTCCAAAATCAAGGGCATCATGGCCAGTTTAATGATATTCGGAAGGTATGACATATAGGTAAAACCCTACACCTTCAATGAGTCAAACCTTGGGCAATGTAACCATTCGAGGGTCAGGGTCTGCGGCCGACCCTAAGCCCTAAACCCTATTGGGATTTGGGGTTTAGGTATGGCCAATTTCCGGAGTTATGTTGCTGAGGTCATTTGCCTTCTGCCTTTGCCATCATTCTTGCAGCCAAGCACGAGGCCAGCGCAACAGTAAGACCCCTGGGAGCATCTAGAAAGTAGAACCCCCGATATGGTACTCTATACTACTACTATGTAATTTCGAGGAACCTTTAAGGGGGATCTACTTTCTAGATCCGTTGAGGCGTCTGGATTAGGGTTGCTTCTCTTTGAAACCCAGAACGGATCAGAAGGAACCTGCTCCAAAGTGTCGCTCCCAGCAGCCAGGCTACAAGTATAATGTGAGCTATAGTCTAAACTCCTCAAAGGGGGTTATATAGGGGCATATACATATATACATATATATATATATAGATATAGCAACAGCTCTAGGGCTTAAGGGGTATAGTAGGACTAAGAGTTTAGACTATGGCCTGTGTGTTCTTCTAGGAGAGGGTCTCAATGTGCATCACGACCTCACAGACACATGGGAGTTACCCCGAAACATGCGTCCCCCTAGACATCCGAAAAATAGCGTCATCCCCATTTTCAGGATCCAGTCGAGAAGCAGAACCCCTTTTTGGGGAGACCCCCATGGCACCCAGCACACACAGCGTTTCTGATGTCTCTAACTCATGTAGAAGACCGAATACTTATCTGCTGAGGGACCCCCATAGTGCCTTTCCCGGGTATGGGTAAGCTCCCATATATTGTTTGCATAAGCCCTATGGACAAATTTCCGACCGATAACTTCCCACTTGCAAACTTAATGTCATGCACGCTCTTATACTGCTCTCTCGATGACAACTCACTTATATCAATGAAGGGGGGCTACTCACTCAGCAACACTTCGTCACTACTTCTGGGGCCACATAAAGCATCAGTGTAGAGTAAGATTCTACCGTGATTGCTTCATGAAGAAGTACTCCTACTTGGTCAACAGCAGAAAATTCAACTCATTTGTCGATGGCCGCACATACATTATTTGAGTTCTACGTAGGTAGAGGTATTACCCCGTGAGCAGCTGTTGCTACGTACTCGGCCACTGTTGGAGAATCTCTTTAACTTTAGCGACAGCGGATGGACTCAGATAGAGTAAGAAGTTTTCTGATGACGACCGTTAGGGTTTAGGATTTAGGGTTTTGACCCAGCTCTGAATCCTCTCCTCAAGTAACAAAACTCCGCCAACCACGAATAACTGGGTTGCTGTGAACTCCTTGCGACTTAGCTTGACCTTAGACCCTTAACGCTTTGGGATTCCCTCATACTCCTGTTGTAGGTAGCTAGGGGTTAACCCTTAGTAGGGATCCTGAGTGCCACGTAGTTAAGGAAATTAGTTTAAGTTACGATATTGGGATTTAAGTTCCTTAACAACAACCCTGAACCCTAAACCCTAAGTAGTAGTTTCCGTTTTAGTTTCCATTACCCTTTGATAAAACCCATGGATAATTGTTGGGGGGGAGGACCCTAAACCCTAAACGGGGAAACTCCAAAGATCTGAGGGATCGCTTGTTTTGGGGATCCCTACAGGGTGCAGTATCGTATTTGGGGGTAGAGGAAAGGGGGACCCCGGTTTTGCTGAAATTTAGGGTTTATATGGGGTTTCTAGGGGTTTTATTTGGTGGCTATGAAGGGGTTACATAGGGGTTATACAGGGTTTGGGGTTTAGTGTTTCCAAAAGCTAAAAACATCGTGGGAAATCTATAGTCTGTCAGGGAGTCGGCAGGGCCGCGCTGGTCGGAAGCCTTCTGGGCACGCCACGGCCTGTGGGGATTTGTATACTTAGCAGTCTAAATCATGAGGCCGTTTTAAGACAATGGAAAACCCTGAGGGTCCAAGGACCCAAATAATAGGCCCTTAGGGCCCAAATACCATTAACATTATAGTATTTGGGCCCTAAAACCCCATTACTTGGGTCCTTGGACCCTTAGGGAAATTGGAATCTGGGCTGATTTAGGCGTTAATAGGGCTCATACTTTGCAGGTCTATTTCAATGGCATAGGGTTTGGGGGGTGCTTTGTATGAATTTGTACTGTGACTGTATCAGAATTATATGGGAGAAGCATCTGTAACCATTCAGCCTTCTACATTACTCGCGCATGCATTCTGGTGGGTAGTAGGGAATGAAGGAATGTGCTATAGGCTATATGGGGACTTCTTGAAGGAGTATAGAGACATTACTACAGAGATCAATTCCCCCGTTCCTTTCTGAATACAAGTAATCAGTAAGTATGGTGGATTATGAAGATGACAGCTGCTCTGTCCCAAATACCTATTGTATAGTAGGTTTCGTTGTCTATTCCATTCTCCTGTGTATCCACATACCTAAACGCTAAACCCTTAACCCTAAGACACGGGGCTTTCTTGAGCCAGCTTTCAAAGTTCGGGGTTTAGGAATTTCGGGATTTAGGGTCTAGGGATTTAATTATACGATAACCCTTTCTTTTTATGGGACGCCGCAGTACTGCCGAAGTTGCCCGAAGGTTCGGCCGTAGATACTCCCCCCCAAGCAAGCATCTGATTCTCAACGGCAAGTTTGAATCGTCCGTTTTTTTAGACAAGATGCATGGCACCAACAAGTGGTTTGCTGGAGCCTAATGGGGTGTGGTGAAAGCAGATCCCTCTAGCAATATCTTTGCTAGTGCGCTAGGTTAGTCCGTGTATCTCCTCCTGCGCTACCCCTGAAGCATCAGTAGGTGAAGGGCACCAAGAGCTGAATTGTGATACCCATGACATGACAGGAAACACAAAATCAGCCCACCATAAACCAGGAAGAGCAGAAGAATCAACCCCGGATGCTAGCTTAAGCCCTAGAATCGGAATACCTGGCCCCTAAGCCCTAAACCCTTAAACCCGCCTAAACCGCGTGCGAGGCCTTGAATCCCCAACTCACTGAATCGTAGCCTTCAGAGCCAAGCCCTGGACAACTCTTTCTTGTCCACAGAGGTCAAGCTGAAAAGGGTTTAGGGTTTGGGGTTTTGGGGTTTAGGGTTTAGGGTTTAGGGATACTTAATGTAGCGGCCTGGAGCATTGCCAGAATTTGACTCATACTTCTTTACACGCATGCCTCTACCTCAATACACCCCCAAACATACTCTGATCATTTGAGCCATAGTCTAAACTCCTAGCATCCCCCTGAACAACGCTCATAATATTCCTTATACAACCCCCTATATAACCCCCTGTAAGGAGTTTAGACTATAGCTCATTTGAGCTCCCACGGTACAACCTGAACTGGCCGGCCGGCCATGGTGAAATCGGAAGCGGATCCACTTTTGGACGAGGATGAGCTTGGGTCAGGGTTTGGGTTTCAGGGGTTTTAGGGTTTAGTGTTTAGGTTTTAGGGTTTAGGCTTAGTGGAGGAAATCTTGCACGACCATGCGAGCTGTAGTCTGAATGTCTGAAAGGGGGATTCTGTAGGGTTTTATACAAGGGGGTAATATTGGGGCTGCTAGGGGAGATACTCGGGATGTAGGTCGTTTCTAGGTCTAGTTCCCGGTTGGAGGTGCCATATTATACTCGGCAGCCTTACAACTTTAAGCAGAGCCTCTATATGGTAGTTTCCCAAAATAGGGGAACCCCAATATGGACCCCAAAACACTATAGTCCTTGTTATGGGGACCCTACCCCTAATTTTCGGAAACCCCCTACATATCCCTTACGGCTTTGATCCTAGATGCTAGGATCCCACGCTAGGGCTCCTGTCTTCGTCTTGCAGTACGGGTTCCCTAGTGCTTCTGCAAAGAGGGTGCTTCTCTTCCTAGGGGCATAGCATTGCGGTTTGGGGTTTGGGGTTTAGGGAATATCGACTTTACAAGAACACGGGGGACTGAAAACATTGCGAAATCTAACATTTTCAGGACCCAAAATGGTGCAAGATTTCCGCGTCAACCGGTTTACAGTGCCTCCACGTTGAGGGTTTTGGGTGTCGGTTTAGGGCTTCGGGTTTCCAATGCTATGGAGCTTCATGGGACTCAGGAACTACTTATGACTGGGCTTGTATTACTTTTACGTTGGCTGACCTACATAAGTCCAGTTAGGGAAATTATAGGTAGTTGTAAGTAGTTACTAAGTCCCGTGAGCCTTCAGGTAGGATTGAGCCCAAGTTTAGCCCTAAACCCTGAACCTTCTAGGGGGTTTCGGTAATCGGGCTCAGGGCGAGCCCCCGAAGAAGACCACTCGCGAAGAACATCCCTAAACCTGCAGGGGTTAGGGTTTAGGGGTTTAGGGTTTGTGGGCTTGCGATTTAGGATTGGGGAGTTTAGGGTTCGGGGTTGGCGGCTTAAGCTTAAGTTTGCCCCCTTGCCTCGCCATACTGCATACATAATATAACACCACCATTTACGCACGAACAGCCTGCTCGCAATTGCATACGCCACCATACTACTCGTAAGCTGCCCCTAAAGTCTCTAGGGCACCCTAAACCGTAACGCAATTATAATCCCCCATAAGTAGATAGAATATGGCTCTGGGTATAGTATACCCCATGATCTATCTACTTAAGGGGGGACTATAACCCTAAAACTCTAAAATCCTAAACCCTAAAACCCTAAAACCCTAAAACCCTATATTCCACGAATTCCCACATTAGCTGGGCCTAAACCCTAGAACTCTATATTCCACGAATTCCCACACTAGCTGGCCTCCACAGGAGAGCAAGAATGGCGAAAGCGCGGATTTCCATCCTGCAGCTGAAATACAGCTACGAGGTCAGGAAGGGTTTAGGGTTTAAGGGTTTAGGGGTTAAGGGGTTAAAGGGTTTAGGGTTTAAGGGTTTAGGGTTTAGGGGTTAAAGGGTTTAGGGTTTAAGGGTTTAGGGTTAAAGGGTTTAGGGTGAAAGGGTTTAGGGGTTTAGGGTTTAGGGGTTTAGGGTTTAGGGTTTCGCTTTTTGACAGCGGTATCGTTCCCGGTCCACCCACACCATCCTCACTGCTGCCAACCCAAACGACTCTCAAATTCATCAAAAAGGGGAGGCCCCCCAAATACCCACCCCTCAAAGAATAAAAAAACCATGAAAGACTACAAGGGATCCCACACTATGACCGTGCTTTGTGAGAAAATCTCATATCATCAAAGCTAGGCACAAACATGTCCGACATGGGATTTCCCAGATATTAGGATCAACTGCAATGCCCTCAATACTTCCTTTCCTATCACATTGAGCCGCCAGAAAAAAAATCCCCTGATTTGCCTAGAACTTCATATCTCCATTGACATTCTTTAAAGCGCCCCCCAAAAAAAAGGTTTTAGGGTTCAGGGTTTGGGTTTAGGGACTAGACTATGCTGCAGTATGTAGGATCTCAAATTCGGGAAGTGCCCATTGCGTACGTCAACCACACTCACAAGAGTGGAACAGATTGCAATACTGCACTCGCAACAAGAAGCAGTTGTCATGGGTTGACTTACCATCCCCCAATACTAACCCACCCTTAATATCCGCAAATGCTAAAGAGGAACCCGGAAGAGTCTAGCGAAGTAAAGGAACCCATGCAATCAGAATTCCAAACCCCAGACCCTGCAGCCTCAAAGACCTTAACCCACGCGGCTTCCCCCTTAAGTAGGGGTTTATAGGGATAATGGAAAAAGGGATTATTGAGGGTTATATAGGGGTATATTGGGGTTATAAAGGGATAATGGAAAAGAAAATGGAAACTACTATTTCGGGTTTAGGGTTTGGGGTATACAGTCCCACTTAAGTAGATCAAATATGGGGTATATGGGGATCTTATTATGAAATGCCCAAACCCATATTCTATCTACTTCAGGGGGACTATATAGGCATTCTCTTTAGCCCGTGACTCAGCGTTTCTCTCTCCGCTGCTATGCCACAATTAAAAGGCAGCTTGTGCTAGGGAACATAAATGATAGCTTCCTTCAGTGGGGAAACTTCAATGTGAACCCAAAGATATTATTCTTGCCATGATGCGGACCCCCGAGAAGGGACTCCTAATTTCCAGCAACCCCCCAGTCTCTTCAGGCAAATCCTTACGCCTCAGGGAAGCAGAACTTTCTTCCGATTGGGATCCTCAATTCTCCTCTAAAAATTACGCACGCCCCTTCAAAAGTGGATGCAACACCTTCATGCGGCCTTTCCTTACTTTTGGCCCTTAGCTTACTAAACTTCCTGGTTTTCCTATCTGAGAAGGTCTAGGTGTCATGAGCCGCACCGTACTTCCAAAAGATCATTGAAACCACAAGCTGCTAAAAAGCCTGGCCTTTAAGGATCTAAACAAAAGGGTACCACCAATCCCCTTCCCCTAATATTAACCCCCCCAGCCCCCCAAATAGCAAATACTCCCCGAAATTTGGAGTATGTAACATTCAGAACATTGGGGGGGAGCGGGGGGGTGTAATGTTAGGGCTGTTAAGGGGGAGGGGATTAGGGTCAGGGCTGAGGATGAAACCGTATCAACCCTAAATCCACAAGAGCAAGTCCCATGCATATCATCATCGATTCCAACAACCACTTGATTTCTTGGCGGTATAGCCGTCAAAATTACCTGCCCTGTTTTGGGCTGCCCGGGTCAGTCTTCTTTCAGCTAGATTCTGGGACATTCATTCGCAGCACTTGCACTCTGCATTTGCAGACATGACATCTTGACAAGCCCTCCCCCTGCATGCCAAGCGACACTGACAGCAAGTGCCACCGCCAACACTGCCCGCTTCCTGTGGAGAGCGCACCAACCAAGGGTTTCCCACGGGCATGATTTTGGTAAAGAGAGTGATGCAGGAGAAGAGGCAGTGGTAGAGATAGCGGCCATCATTGCACCTGTACCAATACGAATCGCACTACCAAAAGTCCTGAACACTCATCTGCGCTTTCAGTTTCAAGAAATGCATGCATATCATCAAACTGATAAGCATAATGTTGCCGCAAACACGAGTGCAGATAACGGCGGCAGGTAAAGGGTCTTCTGGAAGGCTCAGGGGTACATCAGAAAAGGCTTTGAATACGCGAGATTGGCTGAAGAAACTACACGTGCATAATTTGCCGCGTAAATTTCAAGGTTTGTTGCGTCGGCTTTGGAAGCTTAGTCTTTTCAATAAGCTGGGAGTCAGGACGTTCCTTGGTACGGTAGGCATGTATGGGGAGTAGACGTGGATTTATGTGAGTCTCCACGGGCATTGACCTGACAACTCCAATGTGGAGCATCCTCGCAGGAAACGCGTACAATTCAAGGATGGCACAATATTCCAAAAAAAAAAAAAAAAAAAAAAAAA
>CAJNIZ010045804.1:0-15030 GCA_905231905.1 Symbiodinium pilosum
TCGGGCTCATACATATATATATATACATATGTGTATATATATATACACATACATTTTCCTTTTGAGCTGCAAAGGCTTGATTGAACATCATGATTACATCATCCTTGCAGGGTCATGATCATATACACTCGAAGTGGAACGACTTGCATGGGTCTGCAAGGCGGCAACCGAGAGCGAGGCAGCGTGGTAGCGTTGGTCTTAGGAGTACGTGCTTCAAGACCTCCAATAGCTGGGAGGGAGGTTGTCTTTGAAGGAAATGCAGCAGCCGGCAAGGGGAATTTTGAGTATTCCTCGGCATTCATGCAGGCTAATCCAAGCCTGGAGTGATAGGCGGTCAGGGTTTAAAAGCAAAGCCCCAAGCTTCTAGCCTAGACCATAACGCCAACATCAAGAGTAAAACTAGATGTGAGAAATCGAAAAGCCAGAATGCAGTCCCTTAAAGTTCTGAGCACATGGGTTGTTGTGCCCCGTTCTGCCCGCGACTCATAACTACCTTGCCTCGAGCCCAGAAGCAAGCCAGCCCTCAATCAGAAGCTAAGCCCCCCAGACTCAAAACCCTGAACCTTTCACCAGAACCCTCCGAAACCCCAAGCACCCCGAGCCGTTGATGGCAGTAGCAAGGGTAAAAAGTGATGTTAGTCCACTTGTTTGGGTGGACCAGCCACCGTGTAATAGTGGCATAGCAAGAACAATTTTACTATAGTCGTCATTATCCTTCGTACCGGCAGTCACTATTACTGCATGGTGGTTGCACCTAACCAGCCGTAATATCCTTTAACCCTAAACCAGAAACTTTCCTAAGCCCCTAAACTTTCCTAAGCCTTTCACCCTACATTCTCCTAGGCCTTAATCCATAAACCTTCCTAAAAAGTAGACCCTGAACCTCTTTGGTATTCCAGGATCCCCCCGTGGAGCCACCGCGCCCTCCGGTCCCAAGGACAGCTAGGGCTTTGGTTGAGTACTGCCCCCACTCTGTAGCAATTGGATGATATTCACAATAGAACTATATGTAGCCCTTAAAATGGCCCTTAATATCGATGGTTTCAGTGCCCAGGGTTTGGGGTGTGTCGAAACTTGGGCTTAGCATAGCGAGGTGGCAGCTTCTTGAGAGTCAAAATTGGGGTCCCCAAAACGAGGTGTTAGGAATTAGAGCCTAGGGTTCAAAATTAGGGGTCCTGATAACATTGATAGAGGCATATGAGCTCTAACAACAATAGTAGAGGGGCTTCTCCCTAAGATGAGTGTTTTGTCAGAGTAGGTGGAGGTGCGTTGCCTGGACAAATGGGATTAATTCCTTCCCGCTAGCCTGAAGAGCCCGCATCCCCTCCCTCCACCTAGATAAATACGTGTTACGTATATACGTATTCTTTGGGGGGAGGGGAATGGTACACGTAAGACTTAACATGCAGAGTGTGTGGGCCTTCTTACGATCACAGGGCCACCGACTTCGTAGTGACTCAAGCAACTACCAAGCCTGTGAGCCTGTGGCTCTACATTTTTTAGAGTTTGGGGGGTTGAGGGTTTAGGGAGTAAGGTTTAGGGTTTAGGGCTCGCGGTTTAGGGTTTAGGGTCTGGCCCCTGCACGGACTTGAGAAATTTCATTGTGTTGTGTCTAGAAATGTTTGCATGTACCATCGAGTTCAGACGATAGCTCAATCACTTGCAATGATCCTGTGAACCATTCATATGAACTCTCTGACTGTTAGCAGAGAAGGGATTCATCCCCACAGTATAGCCCCTCTGGCCCCTCACACTTTCGCAGTTTCTATTTCCTTTTCCTGCGGTCATTCCCTAGTCACAGCTTGTAAGTTGAATTGAAGCCCAAACCCTGAACCCTAATCCCTAAACCCTGAAGCCTAATTTTTAAACCTAAGCCAAGTCCCGGACCCTAAACCCAAACCCTAAGCCCTAAACCCTAATGCCTAAGCCCCAAACCCTAAAACTTAAACCCTAATCCCTAAAACTTAATCCCTAAAAGGAGGTGCCAGGATGACTCACCGCCGCCCTTGAAGGCAAAGGTGGTGGATGCTCTGAAGAGCCCCAGGCGCGACTTTATGGGGTCTACCTTTCAGGGCCTAGGGTTTAGAGTCTAGGGCGGAGGGTTCAGTGTTTGGGGGGGGGGACGTCGTTTAATGTTAGGGGGAAGCGATTACTAGAATTTCCTTTAGCAGGCATATTGACTTCTGTTATGTTGAATCAAAAGCCCAAGACTAGCAGCTGAAATTGCCATGCCTACCAAGGGGACATGGAAACTCAAACAGCAGTGATTAGCCTCAACGCCAGGATGCCAAGCAGGCAAGTAGGCTTGCGGCTCAGAGGTCTTTATGCCATTCCCTTCAAAAGGAAGATCTCAAACTTTAATCCTAAAACATCTGAGCGTTTGTTTGAAACCTGCCGCTGGAGAATCCTTCATCCAGAACCCGCTCAAGCTTTCTGAAAACAGCGTATGTGCTTAGTCTCCCTATTAGTAGAAACACCTGTGAGGTCCAGCCGAATCAGTGAACTTGAAGCTGCCAACGTCCGCGCCGCAGCGCAGCAGACGGCAGACAGCCTGCTCCTTCAGTTCCAAAGACAAGGCGCTCCAATTCTTATGGCCTCAGGGTCTGTCTGGACCTCCCAAATACCCACACTGATGGTCTTCAGTTCCAAAATACCGGGTACGAAGGCTAAAGTCCTTGGTATCCAGGTAGCACTTAGCGCGTGCATCAGCAGTTCCAGCGACGGGGCAAGAACAGATCCTGGTTTTCGTTGCATCCATGCCATTTTTGAGGAGGGTGCGGTTTGAAGGCTCAAAGATTTAGGCGTTTAGGGGATTGGTGATTTGGGACAGTCTTTCATGCGCGACTGAGAGCGTAGCGTTGGGTTCGTTGAGCTGTTCCATGACAGGAAGCGCGCCATATGGCACGAGTCTTTCCGGCCTGCAGGTATGTGGGTAACCTCCATAATAGAGTGCCATCTGAGTATCACCCAAAATATTTGGTGTCTAGATTAGGTGCAGTAGACAAGAGCAGCGGCTTTCAGGGTCCACAGGCGACACACAATATACACTTACCTGGTTCAACCACCAAAGACTGACCCGTCTGGTCGGTAACCTTTGCAAAGCTCAATATCAACCAAAGGGTTGACCCTGGGAAAAACAATGCCTAAGGACCCTAAACCTCAGACTCCCTTCCTAAAGGCCATCGAAGACCCAATAGGTCCATGTAGCCATACAGTAAATACTTGGCCCCAAAGTAGTCATGTGGGAACCCCTCTGGTCACCAAGCATATATTAAATGCCTACATGGACTCTTTGTGAGAGGAATACGCGATTAATCGAAGCTTGTCAGTATGTATTATGTTCCTAAGTTCCGTGCACACGTATGGTAGTACAGAGTGCTTCAAATGTAAACTCTAAACCCTATAGACCTCCCAAATCCTCCAAATGATATAGGGTGTGTTTTAAAGGCCCCTGGGTAACATGTGGGGCAGGTTTTGCGGATTCTCGGGCAGCTGTGCCTCACTCAGTCCAGGGAGCTCGAGCATTTGTTTGTTCCTCCTGGAGTGGAAATACGGCTGATATTAACACAATCCTGCAAAAGCTTAGTATGACATGGCACTAGAATTCCCAAAGCATTCCTGGCTAAGCTTGGTATGACATAACGCTATGGTTCCAAAGATATGACGTACTCAGGGTCAGGCAGGATTTTCAGTACCTTTGGCTGTGGATTCTTGAGAAGGTCGTGCTTTATTTTCGGATCTAGGGCGGTGAGTTTGGGATTGAGAAGGCTCAGCGTTCAGGACTTAAACCTTCTTGGGTGCAGGGCTACATGCGGGCTGCGCAAGGCTTGATGCGGATAACGCAGTCGTTTCTACAGGGTGGCTGGCGTTGGATTGCAGGCCTGTCCCATGGGTTGTTTGCAACGATTTTGTGCGTCCTTATTCAACCTTGCACTTTGCAACAGGGTCGCATAGTAGTGCCGGCTAAGTTTCTATTATGTTGAGCTTATGACATGTCGAGAACGAGTACTGCTCTTAATCTGCTGCTGCTGCAGCTGTCTTCCCGTGCCCTGGACACACTTAGGCTTTCCAGTGCTTGCAGACGTCCTTGGAACTTCTGGGGGGCCCGTCCATGTCCGCCAAGGACATTGCGGAGGGACTAATTAGGGTTTTCAGGATTGAAGGTTCACTTTCCAGAGCCTGGGAGAATGTAAGGTTGAATTAAGAATTGCGTTCAGGGCCTCTGGCTTGTCATTTTGTGAGCAATGCCTGGCAAGTTAATTTTGGGTACCTCAAAAGTACATCTTTCCTTTTTTTTATTTTGGGGTCTCCTTGTTACAGTTTAACATGAGGAAAAAGGATACCATTATCATGAAGCGGTTCCTGCGGAACCTGGAATTAAACCCTAAACCATACCGGGCTCATGTGAGGATCGCAGTGCCCTTCAGAAGGTCTGGGCAGCGTTTGGGCCTTTACACCCCTAAATCTTAAAGAACAGTTAGAATAGTGGTAGTCATAATGGTAGTAGAGTAACCAAGGATGAAGTATAGGCTATTCTCAAAAATATGGGGCCCTTTTGGTTACAGGTTATATTACGGCACCTAATATTATGGGGTGCCCAAAATGGGACCCTAGTTTTCGGAACTACCCATATTATTCGTACTCCAGCGAGACAGACAACCTTCAACGGTGCAAAGTCCTACAGGATGCAGGAAATCATGCAACACTTAGGAACCCTGAAATGCCGCAAGTGCTAGGGTACTGAGTATATGAAGTGGTGCAGGATTTTCCCCTCGATGATGCTAGGACTCATGGAGTTGTATGGGATGGCTGAATAGGCCCCAAGTCCTGACCCAAAGCTTCACCCATAAGCTAGGCATGGAGCCTGAACGCAAAACCATGGCCATTAGCCGTCTGCTACCCCAAATATGCCCTCAATGGCTACTAGGTAGTCTGTGGATGTAAAATGAGACCTGCATTCTGATTTCCATAGTTATGGCTAGCTTAAACCTCCTGACTACCATCCTATCGAGGTTCACCTTTGGGGGGATCCATGATTGTGTGGAAAAGTTCTAGCCCGGCTTTCCAATCCTAAATCCTAAAGATCCCGATGTAGTCCATATAGAACCCTTCTAATCCCTATATAGCCCATTTAGAACCGTATATAATCCCTATATAACCCATGTAATCCCTTGAAGGGGAGCAGTAGCCATGAAGCTCCAAGTAGCCTTCGGAGGACGTCCGCGGTGGAGGCGACTTCCACTGCTCCCCACAGGCCAGGGTTTAGGGTTTCGGTTTTCTGGTTTGGAGTTTAGTTGAGGGTTCAGGGTTGAGGTATCAGGGGTTTCACATACTCCCCCAAATGAGCGTGGACGCCCAAAAAGATTACTGCCCTTTGAAGAGGGGACCATATCCGCTTGCAGCTTGCGCATTTGTTTCGGGGGAGGTTACCTGGTGTTTTGAATTTTTTCTGCAACTTTAGCACTTACATCCTTTTGGGCTTCCACTTTTCAGCATCCAGGAGCAAAGAGCAGCCAAGTGCCCCCAAATTGGGAATGAGGGGAGGGCTATATCACTTCCTAGAATCCAAGCACCAAGAAGATCTTCTTCGATAGTCCTCACGTATTTGGAGTTGGCTATGCCTCGAGCAAACGTTGCCGATTCGCTTTTGTTCGGGGACCAGTTTGCAGCGGTTCAATTCATCAGCCCAGACCTTTTCATCGCCTGGGTTTCAACCCCCTTGCCGGGGTGTTTTGTGTAGAACTTCTTACCCTAGGGACCCAACTAGCCCAATGTAGGTACTATTCATAGACTCTGGCTTGGGCTGCCATTTGTATACTTGGATCCCTAGCGTGATGCTTGAGCTATGCTGGCGTTTTGCGCAGCTTAAATTTCTCAGGCTGAGGGCGCTTTGGTAGGTGGATTGGATGCAGGTTTGGAGTGTTTTAGGCCTTTGGGGTGTAGGCCCCCTTTAGGGGCTCCTTGAGCGTGCGAAGACAACACCTACTTTGGTTCTAAGGGTTTAGGGTTGCAACCCTGAACCCATCTAAGCCCCTAAACCTTATACCCCAAGCCCTAACCTTACAAGCAAGTCCAACTTGGAGCCCCAAGGCTAGAGTCCCATCATTCAACTCCGAACACTCCAACATTAGATTCTTGGTCTTTGCAACAGTTGTGGGAGTGTTCTAGGGGCTCACCATGAAGGGGCCTTAAATTTCCGGAGCCGGGGTCAGATTAAAAACCCAAAAAAATCAGTGAGCGAGGTTCTGATCTCTCCAGATGAGTTCAAGAACCCCTCCAGCTTCTTGTGGCCTGGCCAGGGTGAGAGTTGTAGCTCTGCTGGGGTTTCCTGGAGGCTAGGGTTTAGGGTTGTTTTGGAAAAGGGTTAAGGGTTTACAGCTCAGAGCCCGCCCTCTGATGTTGAGAAACTTCCATGCCTTTTCCTTAGTTCTTGACAAGCAACACATGACATGTTTACTGGATCAATGCTTATCCCCTAAACCCCTAAACCCCATCCTCTGCACTTTGAAAGGGGACTCCCAGGCGCGTCTACGGGGATCCCCTGGCCTCCTCCGCGCGACGGGGCTACCGAGGGCCGGAGCTACTGCAGGACAGTTCAGGGTTTTTACTGTTAAGGAACCCAAATTAAGCTGCGTAATATAGGGGTCAGATAGGGATAATGGAGAGTAGAATGGAAACTACTATTCAGGGTTTAGGGTTGCTGTTAAGGCGCTTATGTTAACTTAACATAATGGATATATATATATATATGGTAATTCATTGGGTTTCCCGTATGGTAAATTAAATTACCTGGTTCGGCCCGGTCACCTATTCGGAGAGAACACATATCCACTCCCATCCATTGAAATTCATCACTCCCTACCCCCAAGTCTTGGATATATGTCTCCCAGCATGCTATATCGTGGCGTGTTGTTTGATAGGGCAGGCCGTGGTTGCAATTGCTATGTTCAGAGCCTTGCAGCGCAGTGTGCAAGTTGATTCCAACTTACAGCTGATGATGTTACCTTGCTATGTCCACATGCATATCGACCACATGCAAGCTTTCTGTCACCTTGCCCCGCAGCCTGGCCACTGCGTCTGAGATTAGCAGTGGAACGGTTCAGGGTTCCGGGTACGCGACGGCGAAGATGTTGGACTTGATGCTGAGTAGGTAAATGCCCAAACTTGTTTGTCAAAATCATGTTATCCAGTCTAGACTCCGGATCCGCCACCCTCACAACCAACGGAGAGTACGGAGTCTGCTGTCTTGAAAGGATCACCTTGTTCCATCTGTAGCGTGGCAACATCAAACACTCATGCCCGGTGCCATGGTCTATGGGCAACAAAGAGAGATCAACATCCTGAATCCTCTGCCATGCGCCGGACCCCATGCCGTCACTCCCACATGGGAGCTTGCATGATATTGCCTGATGCTTTACGAAAACAATGGTTGATCTTCCTCTTTAAGTGATCATACCATAGCCCAACCCTGGACCCTTCAGCCAAGCAATTGGGCCCCAACATTAGCTTCCTTGGTGCCTTCGCGCGGTTCCGTGCTTGCGATGCGCCGGCGCGGCCTGGCGCAAGGAGGCTGGGGCCGCCTTCATATTGGCTTCCGTCGTAGGGGTGGAATTTAGGGCTATATAAGGATTTATAGGGATACTGGAAAAGAAAATGTGAACTACCAGGGCTTATATAGGGATATATAGGTATAGGGTTCTATAGGGATAATGGAAAAGAAGAGGGAAACCTGGTTGAGGGTTTCGGGGTTTATTGTAGATGGTCCCCCTAGAATTTTGAATAGCGATCGCGGGAACCTGTAGGTAAACACCTATATCACCAGGGTCCCTAAGCAGTCTATTGTAGTGGAAGGTCTTACAGGAGCTAGACAGAGCTCAATGATTGTATTTCAGGGGGATGAGATGAGGCAAGGATTGTTCAAGACTGCAGTTTTCATGGGAGGTGATTTCAGGACAAGGGGCGGCAAGGCGACATCCCGCCGTAGTTGGGCGTACCATATTGGCCCACTCGGCAGGAACATGTACAGTTTTGCCACTGTGAACACGAAAAGGCGATGCCCACCATCTGACACGAGTCAGTACAAAAAGGGCAACGCAAGACGTACGGTTTGATTCTGAATGGCTCCGCGCCTGACTTTGCACCTGGAACAGAGAAGAACGCTTAAACGCTTCGTTCCAAAGCACAGCTAGAGGCTGTAAACCTCACGACATGGTTTCTTGCTCCACACTCTCAGTTTCGCATTCTTTCTTCCGTGGAGTGGAGAGCTGATGGCAGCTTCTCATTGGCCTAACAGTGCCCTGTGTTCCAGGTTTCTTTCTTGGAGGTATGCTGCCCAGTATTGGAGTGCCATTGGCATGCAGACTGTGGGACTGGCCGTTAAAGAAAGCAGATCCTCTATAGTAAGCAGTATTAATAGTGGTCACCAGAACAATAATAGTAATGATACTAGTAAGGAAATTCACCAGAATACTAATAATCATAGTATCCAAGCAACCTTGGCACAATGGTCCTCAGTGTTTCATCCCTGGCAAGTCCCTGGGACAATGCCTGCCCGCAGGGAACTCGCAATCTCCCACACTCAAAAGACTAGGTGCCATGCTGTGAAAACGTGAACGGTATCCAAAAAACAAAACCAAAATCTTCTACCCGTAAACGTAGAACCTATTGACCCCAAAGTCCCAAAGTAGATACTGTAATATCAGTGTAGATCCCCAGGGATAAAGCAGCCTAATGCCCATCGCAGTATGCAGCAACATCAGGACCTCGGAGACCTGCGAGATGGCATCTGGCTTGAAATGGTAGTTTGTATCAGAAATCCTGGTTATAGGGCCCACCCTAAATGGTACCACTCATTTTGGGAAACCCTTAAAGCAGAGCTCGGGCTTTGAAGTTTGGGCTTCGGACTTGGGTTTGGGATTTGCCCTGCCCGAAAGTACTGTGGATCCCTACAGAAGCCCTTGTGTCGTTCAGAAAGGTCGCGTATGGGTTTCTCTGGCTGGGCTGCTGTTAAGGATTCTTTCGTCAATGATTATCATCATGCAGGAAACTCCGTTATTTACTACTATATATTGGTCATGTGGTAAAGTTCCTTAACAGCAACCCAGGTCTACGAGTTTGATGGTAGATCAATGGGCAGCACTTCCGATTCGACCCTCAATTGAAGCAAATTCCAAGAAAGTTCTGCCTCCATCATGTGAGCTATAGTCTAAACTCCTTAAAGGGGTTATACAGCCGATTATGTAAGGGACTATTTTTTGGCGGGGAGGTACTGGGAATTTAGACTGTGGCATCATGTAGGAAGCGTGAGCAATCAGTAACATTATTTTTTATGACGTTGATTAGATGAATAGCATGTCACGCCCCACCAAAGTTGTAGATACTTCGGCTCTCAAATTCTGTAAACGCTTTACAGATCCATTGGGGAAGCATGCGTTGCATAATTGGGCCCTTGCATAATGTAAGCTCTTGAAAGATCCAGGGATGTCATGGTTCAGGGCCTTGTGGAAACCAAGCAGGCCCCCCAAGCGTGAATGAAACAAGTTCCAAAGAATTCTTGTCATGGCTGGGCCAGTAATCCCATACCCCTCACAATATACCCCCCCTCCCCTCACATCCCCTCATAGGAGTCTTATTAATCCAGTTCTCAGTTTGTTCTCCATGTTCTTTTCATTCTCCATTACTGGGCTCAGCCCTATACATCAGACTAGAGAGCCCCTTTTTATCTACAGAAAGCAAGTGGATCAAGGCCCGCAGCAGTTGCAGCCGCCTTTGCGGCCGTGGCATTGGTGCTTCGCAGTGGTGCAGCTTTTTCAGCCGGGACCTTAAACCCTAAACTTTAGACCCTAAACTCTAAATTGTACAGCTCCCAGGGAAGGACCTTTGGTGCTTTTTGGTGTTTTTCGTTTGTATCAACATGCAATCCCTTCGTAGTTATATAGCCTAATATGTACCCCAAAATCCTTTCAAAGATTCTAGTGGGACCTGCTGTGTCCTTTTTGAGGCTTAGGCCCAAAGGGTTTTGTTCACAGCGTTCCTGAGGAATCTTTAGGGGATGCGTGATGGGGTGTTTCTTCTGGTGTCCAGACAACGGGTGGAACAGAGAGAGCCAAGTTTTGGGGCCTGAAGCTTAGAGATTTCTGGGGCCCCTACTTGCTTGTGTGTGTGTGTGTACTCGCAGGCGAGTACAACAACGTTCAAACCCGTCCATCGTCTGACACAAGTCGGTCCGTTTAGCATTGGCCCTCACGAAAATGATGAGCAGCAAGCCCACGTCAAAGAAACCAACCCACCAACTCTAACCCTTGATGCCGGGAACCTACATGACCATCGTATGACTACATGCCCCTCACTCAGATATGGTGGTTTCCCCCAAGGTGGTTTCCACCAAGAGGCTCTAATCCTGGTTCTGGGGACCTCCAAAATGGTACCCGATACCCGCAATTTTCGGAAACACCCGTATACACAAAACACACAACACAAGTCTCGCACTGAATTTTGGATAGATCCCTAGCACTCTAGAATCTCGAAGACTCCTTTTGTGTGCTAAATCTCTATCACTAAACCCTGAACCACATGCCCTAACACCCATCTTCACCCAAAACGCCAAGTGTTTGGAGACCCTCTCATGTGGGTGGTTGTCAAAATTATGGGCCCTTTTTGGGTACCCTAAATATTAGGTGCCGTACTAGAATAGGGATCCAAAAAGGGACCATACTTTTGACAACCACCCATGCGTTCAGGGCGGTGCGGTTCGGCCTCTTGGCTAAGAAGCTGGCATAGAGTCCCAGACAGGGGTTCAGGGTTTGAAGCTGACATGGCACCTCATCTAGCCCCTGTAAATGGACCGTAGTAGCTACTGGGTTTAGGCTTTGGGGTCCCACTTGTCAGAAGTAATCCCCAAGAATCCATTTGAAGATTCCCCTCGGATATTTGGCGCAACATGCGGAACATCTACCTATACATGGGGGTTGGGTACTGCCCCTACTTGGTAACAGATGGCTAATATTCATGATAACCCTATTATAGAGTGTTACTGGGTGGGGCAGTACCCAACATAGGAGGATGGGGTGCTTTGTGGTTCGGAGGAGGAGAGGGGGATCGTGGTAAACAGCCGCCCGACATAAGGACAGTAATTCTGCACGTAACGTAGATTCAGCCCCCATGCAGAATAGTGGGTAAGCTATGTTAGGGGCTGATACTGTGTTGCGAGCTGATCCTCAGACACAATCACATAACAAGGCCTTTTTTGAGGCAAAGTAGGCGCCTTAAACCCTACACCGTACAATCAGGATGTGTGCAAGCCCTGCCCAGAGGACATGCCTCACTGCAGTGCGCCCAGACATGAGTCAATAATCTTATCCATGAAGCCTTCCAACCTACACTTTTCTAATCCGCAGAGCCCTTGCTTTTGACTTTGCACCTCCGAATCTACACATTGAAACGAGCGCAGAGCCCTTTTTCATCCTGAGGCCATACGCCTGAAACCTAGAGGGACCCCCACATGGCGTACAAGACAAAGAGAAAAAGACCTGAGAGGCAGCCAAGTTGCTTCGAACCCTGGTATGCTCACGTAAAGCATTCCTCTTATGCGTGACCCCCGCACCGCCCCACACGTAACCCGCATGATCATATTCTTGAATTTTATTCATTCCTAAACTTCGGTACCTCAAACTCCTAGACCCTATGCCCGAAACCTGAAATCCTAAGCCCAACACCCAAGACCTGAATCTTTGGGGTTCCTCAAAGCACTTCCCAGAATTGGGCTGCTGTTAAGGACCTTAATCTAAGTTTAAGTTACCATTGTAACGAAAACTGTTTTTTTACTATGCGATCCATTTTCTGGTAACCAGGACTATCTTAGTACCCACTATGGCCCCGAATGGTAGCGACTCAGGCCTAGATAGAGGGTAGTGAGAGGGTCTAGGAACATAAGTCTAAATCCTAAATCCTAACAGCAACCGAGGATAGGCCATGACGGCTCCGAGGAGGCGGCGAGCTTCCTCGAAGCTCTGGAGGTCGCCTCATGTGGGGGCCAGCTTAGTCATTCGGTTTAGGGTTTAGGGTTTATGGTGTAGGCCCTTTAGGGCGTATAATTCCATATGGCTTAGAGCTCAGGGATCACAGGTTAGGGTGCAGGGGTAGGGTTGGGGGTTTGCAGCTTTAGGGTCTAGGGTCTATAGGCTTCATCAGAATAAGGCCCTTGAAAATCTGGCCAAGTTGCAACCGCCTCACTTGCCTGACCTACAACGGTGGTTCAGAAAGGAGAGAGAGTCCACATGAGCTAGATTTCAGGTTCTGGAATTTGACCCCAAATGGCACGATATGCGAGATTGTAGGGTTCGCTAGATGACGGGAGTACGGATTTAGGGTATCTTTTGCTCTAACTATATGAGCATATACTGGGATACCATTGGTATGAATTTAGGCTCCTACTCTATGTAAGCCCGTGAAGATGGGACTAGAAATTTAGGGCGCGGGGTTGAAGGTTTAAGGCTTGAAGCTAAAACCCTCTAGCTTGTGGTTCTTGGGTATAGTTGACAGAGCAAATGTTCTCCCCGGAAATTCCGCACCACCTAGAAGCGCACAACCATGGGAATTGCTATGATTTTGGGTGCTTGGAGTGGTTCAGGTTTTCTTCCAAGACACCAGAACAAGTTTCCACAGGGACGCCTAAGCCTCAGGCCCTGAAACCATGCGCCAACGCCACTTCTTGGCCCACTGGTTCATTCTGTAAGTCCGAAGTCCTTACCAGGTGACAATCGCTTCGACAGTTGGTGCACATCCAGATTATGTATAGATGGAGCTATACTGTTTCACTGTCCTACTCATCCTTGCAAGCACTGGCAAGATTCCAGACTTATGGCTCCAGAGCTCGCATTAATCTAGCTTTGATTCTTTGCCGTTGGACAGTTGGACCGGACATTTGCCTTGCGCCTCTGCTACAAGTGATGCGGACCCCGAAAATGTATCGACCTATACGATGGCAGGGTTAGGGGGGTTAGGGCTTAGGTTTCAGGAATTATCTACCGGCTAAAGTCTACATGTACATGGGGTTTAGCCAGTGCGTGGGTGTAGACTCGTCGGTGTATCTCCCTCAGGCGCGAGGCCTACGTGGAACAGCGCAGCTCTTGACACTCGTCTGCCCATCTGTAGGGCAGCTTCACGCGTGAAGAGTAGGTCAACCTGAGTTCCGAGGAATGCCGAATTATGTGGCGCTTTTGTTAAAGCATTGGCTTGACTGAAGATCCCAGCTACGACCCGTCCTACTAATCCTCAATAGTCTCCAATCATCTTAGGTTTTTAGGGTTAACCTGTCTGAACAACTGCAGTTGTCTTCATACAAGACGTAAGCTCTGTGAGCCAATCAAGAGGTGAACGAAGCACACTCATGCATGTGAAGTGGCTGGCCTGTGAGATACTTGCTCTGAATGCAAGTGAAGACCGTACCGTAGAAGCCTCGGTAATCCTAATATTATGGTCCTGGATTCCTTTTGCAGTTGCGGTATAGGGCGCCTCAAATAGACTTTAGAATTATATCTAGACCGCTTTTTTTCCTGCACTACGACGACCTATGAGCTATATCCGTCTTCATGATTCGTATCGGCTGTCGCTGATCTTTTTCTCTTTTTTCCGCTCATCCGGAAGTGGGGGATACATGGGCTAGTGTGGAGGTTGAAGGTCTTGTGCGCAGCGACCACTTGAAGGAGAGGCTTAGATGGGCCCTGTAGGTGGTGAGTCGATAAACATCGTTTCTGCTTCAGCTCCGCGAGCGGCGACACCAAAATCTTGTTAATCTTGTTGGTTGTTCGTAGAGAAGGAAAGGAAACAATGTCAAAGAACATGGAAGCTACAACATTGTCGGGGATATACAGGGGCTCCTACAGGGATCCACTCCTCCGTACCTACCACCAACCATCAAGTAATAAGCCAGCCACTTTGAACTTCGAGGACTCCTCCGGGAGAGCCCAGCGAGCGACCGCCCGGTGACGAGGCCTTTGGTTTTTACGGTTGTCAGCTTATTAGGGTAAAGCGTTTAGATATAGGGGAAGAGGGTATTGTAGTTGAGGCTTGCGCTATAATAGCTTCAGGTTTGGGGCTTAGGGCTTAGAGTGAGATTCTAGAATAGGCTCTGCGAAGACTTCATTGATCAACACTTTCACGATGCTGTAAAGATTTGTCAGTGAACCCCACATGTCATCGTCCATCGTATCCATCCCAAATTACTGTTATCATTATTTTTAGCTGTTGCCATTTGATAAGAGTACTATAACCAGTGCTACTACTTACTACTTTGCATATGTATTGTGCTGGAATCTATGCTGTGAGGCTCTGGGACGCGTCTGGGCGCTGCTCCCAGGGCGAAAGGTGCGATTTCTCGAGGTGCGGGCGCCTGCATTGTCAAAGCTTCCGGTGCTGTCCTTGCAGCTAGACCGTGCCCGTGTTGAACAAAAATCAAGGGTCTGTTTTAGTTTGCGGTTTCATATCAACCCTGTGACAAGAGCCGTCCTGTTTTTTTTTTCCCCCCGGCTTTCTAAGGGGTAGTCCCGCGCTGTCCAGGATGCCAAGTGGGCTCTAGAGCCGCCGTCTATCGGCACCCTCTACGAGTGGGAGCCACTGCTGAGCCAAATGGGTGTAAGCTCTCAGGGTTTCTGAAGGGTTTCCTAGGCTGCTTATAGGCGCAACTCAGACTCACTTAGGGGGTATAGGGTATCTTTGGGTGTAAGGTCGGGTGCTTTCAAGGCAAGGCGGGTTGGTTGGGGCGCAAAGCTTCAGCGGTTCTGTGTCGGGGATGATTTTGTTCTTTTGTTCGAACAAGGACTTGCCACTCCATAGGCACGAGGGACCATATGAGGCACCAAGTGCTTCATGCTACGGGGTGATGGTCAGCTACATCTCAACCAGTTCTAGGTTTGAATTCTGTTGTGGTCAGAAGCAAGTTGTGCATGGTTTAGTACCTACAAGGTAGTCGGGTTAAGTCGTCTCACCTCGTGTGAAGTCATCTCGTGCGGGCGTGCACATGGGGATTCCGCA